>WYDI02023161.1:0-37630 GCA_009867235.2 Psittacus erithacus
CCCCGTCCCCCACCCCCCCCCCCCCGAAGGTTTCTCATCCCTTGACGAGAAAATTCTGTGTTACATCCTGATGGCTCTGCGGCTTTTTTTAGTGCATCACAACAGTGGCACGATGACCTTTGCTTCGTGCCACGCAGATTCGGGTTCGTGATAGGGCTGTGACTGCAGCTTGGGCACCCGTGCACACGCTGGTGCACCCATAGTCATGTACCTAGGACGGGCCATGATTTAATTCCAATTTTTTGCGTCTTTGTGTGTGTGCGTGCGGCTGATAAACATTGGCAGAGGGTAGGGAACGCAGTAAATGCCAAAGGCACGTCCATCCATTTCGCCAGCCCTTCTTGCCGCTCTCTTTTCCCGGACATTGTGTCGCACATCATGAGATTTTGTGTCTAGAGGGGTGTGCCCTATGTGGATAGTAGGGGCCTGAGGATTAGAAGGAATGTATGTGTACTGGGGAGGGAGGGATTGGGGGGTGGATATAGACCTGATGATGCTAATAACATTATTTTGGTCAAATGAACGTCTGGTGATAATGATTCAGTGTAACCATCCGTGAAATACATGCTTGCGACACACTGGAATAAAGGTTACTCCAGGGAGCTCGGGCAGAGCCAGGCATGCCTGGGGGAGTGAGCCATCCCCTTGATGGAGGAAACAAAATTCATGAGCACCCCAGGCCCCCTCCCCAACTCCTCCTTGCATGTCCGAACTGGAGGGCATTGCGATGGAGAGAGGGGGTGGGCTGCACTGGAGCCAGGACCAAACAAAGCTTTCCCACCTCATTCTCCCACGCCATCCTCCCTTGCCCCCTTTGAGTTTATACGTGTCGTTGATCCAGACAATACAGGAATATCGCCATTTCCATGCAGTCCCTGCTGGAGGCTGGGGGGAGGGAAGCTTCTTGTGTTCCTGCTGTAGTATGTGCAAGAGAGCCATGGTTTTTCGGTCTGAGTATAACAGGGAATACACTGGGGTGGGGGAACAAAGGAAAATGGGAGTCTCTTCCTCCATCCATCCCTTCCTTCATTCCTTTCCCCAGCTAGAACATGGGGAAGGGCCAGGCAAGCCTCTGCGGATGGTTGTGGTCGCTGGTGTGCCGGGGTGGGGGAGCCTAGGCAGTAAGAGGAAGGCTTTTCCTGGGTTTCAGACAGGCCAGGACCCTCTCCAAAGCTCTCAGACCTGCTCAGCATCTTCTCTGGGTGCAAAGGACCTCCCTGCTTGGTTATGGGCTGCTTGTGCCCATGTAGAGGGGAGCTGGGGGAGGAAGATGGCTCCACCAGCTGCCACTTCTCATCTTCCATGTGTGGCTGCGCCTGCTCTGAGGTCTCCAGGTTTCTGGATCTTTCCACTTCGTGGAGCAATAGCAAAGATGAATAAATAAATCTGTCCAAGACTATTGTTGTTTGCTTTTTGCTTTTCTTCTTCCTTTCTGACCTTGAGGTGCAATAGTAGACTATAGCCAGGAAGGTGGGGCGGGGGCATGCCGAGGGCCCCATGCTGTTGATGTTGGTGATACCTGGAGAGATACCAGTGTTCGCCACTCCCCCGCTTTGTAATCACCAAACCTAATCTTGCCTCAGCTGCCCAGCTTTGCCAGTAGTTGCTTTTTGATCTCTCCCTGCCCTCTCCTTTACCCCAGTCTCTTCAGAAATGGTTGTCATGCTGCAGCTGTTGTGCTTGTAGTCCAGCCACGACTGCTGCCGAAGATGATGCATTGGCCAGCTGAACGACAGGCTGAGGGGGCTGCAGGGACCGCATGCCTGCTGCCCTCCCTGGTACCCTGCAGGGTGAAAGTGGACCCTGTTTTTGTGGCTCCTTATTTCCCCACTGACCAAGGTACTGGTGTGTTCTTGTGGCGCGGCAAACCTCCTTTTATGAATTATTTGTTGGCGGGAATAGGAAAGGTTGGAAGAAAGCATTATTGTAGGTGAACTTCAAGACTGCAATGTAAGTTTTGTAGCTCACCAGTCTCTGACTGTGGTGTTTTGCCCTTCCTTGAGCTGGCACAGCCAATGGAGCAGAATGAAATTCGCGCAGCACTGGAACTTATTCCTGACCCTGAATGACTAGCATCCTTGAAGTGAGAGGGGGAACTCAGTTCCTGCAGAGCATTCAGAGGGTGAGAGGTGGTGCCAGGGTAATCTGCGATAGTGATGATGGTGAATTATAAGGCCTAAGTCCCTGTGCTAAAGGAAATGAGTATGTCTCCTCTCTCCTTCACTTTCCTCCCTATCCAAGCAAGTTACCAAGCCATCAGGTGCAGGCAGTTCTTTTTGTGTTAGGCTTGGATTTAAACCTTCAACCTAGAGGACACCTTCAGACTGCACAAGATCTTCTGGCTCTTACCTGAAGAAGAGAGAATTTAATCCCTTTCTTGTAGCAACAGTGGTTGTTTTGGTGGGTCTATGGAACTTCTTGCTTTTGTTTTTTACAGCCTTCTCTTGGGCTCTTGAGTTCACCTGTCTTGAAGCAGAGTGTATTTCTCTCCTTTGATCTGTTTTTATTTGCCCTTTCATCCACTCTGCACTCTGGGCATGTGCAGGCAGATGTCTGGATACTCGCTGAGCTGTGATATGCTGTAAGAAGGGTAAGAACACATAGTGAGCTGGCCAAGAGCAAGCTGAAGGAGCCAGAAACTTTATGATGACCAAAAGCTGGGATGAGAAGTGGCCTCTGATGATGAGTCAAGAGACCCAGTGTTTAATTTAAAAACAAAATGCATCTGACTATCTGCCCCTGTCACCATCAGCATAAAGAAGAGTCAGGCTTTATTTTGGGAGTATTGCCAATGCAGCTGGTGCCAGAAATTACCCAAATTTTGGTTAAGCTTTGGAAATGTTTATCAGTTCTCCCTCTCATCCTCCTCTTCCAGTTAATAGCAGTCTGCTAATCCAGCAGAGTTGGCTCTTCATTCATACAGCAAATCGTGAGGAAAGTATTTTGCATTTCGGAAACCAAGCTGCTTGAAGGACTGGCAGCTGCTTGAAACCAGCACACTACAGAATCTTGGGTCAGGTTGTTTGCTTTTTTCTTTGGTTTCTCCTCACATGGGCATAGACAAAGACAACTTGTGTGTAAAGGATTTTGAGAACTAAAGGTGGTGATTTGGCCACTCACCACCAATCCAAACAGCCAGACCAAGACATGCTTGTAGAAGGGCAATGTGGGAGTTTTTATTCTGCCTTTTTCCTTGTTGTGGGCAGTGAATGGGGTTTTAGTGCTCTTCCTTTGTATCCTTTTTAATTATTATTATTATTACTATTACTTTACATTGGGCTAGCCTGCGTATGGTTTTACTGATGTTTAGTAGGGATCAAGTGCCAGGTCCCTGTAGTTGTGTGCTTGAAAAGCTGAACAATAAGACTGCTAGTGGAAATACGCCAGTGATGTTGGGAGATCCTGCATTCTTCCTTGAGGGAAGGTGGGGATGTGATTTCTTTTTTTTTTTTTTGCCATTCACAGGAAAAGGTACTCTCTGAGCACTGTGGACAGCTGTTGGGAACTGTATACCACACAGCCAGCTTGGCAGAGTCCTCTGTCTGGGCTAAAGCCTGCAGCCTCTCGGGACTACGGGCTGCTGCAGGCATCACTGTGTAGCTTTGCAGAGGGTGGTGGAGGTGTGTTTACAGCCAGCAGAAGTTCAACTCTGTCTGAAATGTGGCCCCTTGCTACAGGGTGGATGAGCCCTTCATCTGCCTTGCTTCCCCATGTCTCTTAGAGCTTTCCCCTTGTCTCTCTCAGCGCTGTGCCTGAATTCTCTCCCAGGCACACTCCCTGCCTGTTTCTTTTCTGCTGGCAGCAGGAGTGAGCCAGGGTATTGGGAAGGGGATGTCAGGGTTGAGGGGGGTTCTGTCAGCATACCTGTCGTCTCACAGCAGTGTGCTCAGTTCCTGCCCTTTCTAAATTCCTTTCTTCTGCCCTTGATGGTGAGGGATGGCTTATTTCGAACACAGTCTGCTTGTGTCATTCCTGGCCCTGCCGCTTGTCATCCATCACATCACGGGAACTAATTAACACTGGTAGCTTTGGATCCTGGGATAGTAGACTCTTTCAAAGATCCTGATGTCTCTCTTCATAACTAGGGCAGCCCAGCCCAGGAGTTCATGGACTCTGTTGTCTCTTGCCTGGTGCACCAACCCTGTAGTGAGGGTGCCTGTGTATTGAGCAGGGAGGGCGCTCTAGACCTAGGCCTGCCTCAAAATGCCCTTGACAGTGCTGCAGCATCCCCTGCATCCAAGTACCTCCCAGCAGCCGGATGAGAGCCAAGGAATGGGATAGAATAATAATTGATGAGGATGGGGGGAGGTATGATGTAAACCTTTTGAAGCTGCCGGTAGCTTCTCCACTGCTGTTGGGTATGGATATAGCTGTGTTTAGTCCCAGAACGTGTTCGCGAGTTTGACCATGGGAGCATCCTCTGCTCATGGCAAAGCATACGATCCTGTTTCCACTGCACTGCTGATCCTATTGCTGTGTTGATGAGGGGTGGAGGGGGTGGTGGTGTCATTAGGGGAATTGGTATGCAGCTATGATGGGGATAGCAGGATTAAAGGTATTGGTCATACTGTGGGGCTACCCAGAGAACACTTGCTCCCATTCTCCCTCTACTGTCTGTCTTTGCTGCTGTTGTGAAACACTTTAAGGAGGGGAAGAGTTCCATGGGAATGGAAAGGAGGGTAACTAAGCAAGAGGATGATGTTTGCTGGCAGCTGAAGGAGGATGAGGAGAGCTCCTCTCCAGTGGTGTATCTGTCTGCTGGGACTGGCTACATCTGCAGAGCAGGGAGGTGCTGGTTTTGCTGTTGCAGTCTGCTGTTGCAGATCCTTTTTTTTTTTCCCCAATAATGTGTTAATTAAACATTGATTTCAGGGGAAAAAGGAATCTGCTTGAACTGCAGAAACTAAATGGAGTGTGGAGGAATGGGATCTGGTGAGAGATGTGTAGAAGGACCTTCTGTCAGCTGTCTTCATGACCAGTCACGGAGGAAAACAAGGAAACGGCTGGAGAAAAACCTGTTCACCTTAAGTTTAGAGTCTTCACTTGTCTTAAGGGGGAATCTTGTTCGCAGTTTTCACTGATCAACTGATGCGTGCTAAGGAAATTACCAGGTAGCCAACTGTGTTTTCTTAAAAAAAAGTAACAGAATGCTTCATTTTTATTAAAAAGCAAAACGGAAGAGAGATTTCTTTTCTTTTGCAAGGCATGTTATGGTTCAAGAGGCTTTCTGTTCACTTTGTCACTCTGAAGATTTTCTACTCTTGTAGTTACTGTTGTATCTATAAATTAATCAAGCTGGGGTGCAAGTTAAGGCACCAGTCCTAGTGGTATACTTGCTCTCGTTACTCGCAGATATTTAGTAGTTCAACTGACCTCCATTTACTGCATGTGGGTAAGTCAGTCACTGAACACAAGAATAAAATTGTGATGTGCACATTTAACGTTTTCTCTTCTGGTCCTCAGAGCACTGAAAGGTGAGACAAGTTTGTGATATCTCCCTCCTTTGCTTGGTTGAACTCTCTTCTGTTCATTAGACTGGAAGAACCAGTGGGAGGCTATGCTGGAAGTGTAAAAGGATTTTATACTTCCAGGTGTTAGGGATGCATAGAGAAGATAAGTCCTTGCTTTAGTCTTGAGATTTTATCTGGGATGAACCTCTGCTGATATGAGCAATATGTTCTTATGACATTAAACAGTTTGATTTGTATTCTTTTGACCACTGTGCTTTGTCTTCACTAGTTCTGGGAAATAATGGAAAGGAGGGAATAACCTGTCTGATCTGTCTGAGCATCGTATAAGTCTGAATTAAAATCATTGTGCAAAAATCTCGGTCATTTCATGCAATAAGCAAAATGGCAGCATTGTCCTGAGAAGTCCTGGTTACTAAATTCCTTTCTACACCATCTGCGATATCAGGCTACAGAAGGATCTGCTGTGACGTCAGGACACATTTGAAAAGGAACAGATTAAGCCATGGAGCAGCTCTTTCTCAGGAAGATTTTTGACCTGCTGGTGAAACCTACAGAATCACGGAATGGTTGAGGTTGGAAGGGACCTCTGGAGGTCATCTGATCCAACCCCCTACTCAAAGCATGGCCACCTAGAAAAGCTGGCCACATCCAGATGGCTTTTGAGTATCTTCAAGGAGGAAGACTCCATAACTTCTCTGGGCAGCCTGTGCCAGGACTCAGTCACCTTCACAATTAAAAGGTGTTTCCTGATGTTCAGATAGGATGTTCTGTGTTTCCATTTGTGCTCCTTGTGTCTGGTCCTGTCACTGGGCACCGCTAAAAAGAGCTTGGCTCTGTCAACTTTACACCCTCCCTCCAGGTATTTGTGTACATTGATAAGATCCCCCATGAGTCTTTTTTCTCCTGATGGAACAGTCCTAGCTCTCCGAGCTTTTCCTCATGTGAGAGATGCTCTCAATCCTCTTTGTGGCCCTTTTGTTTGACTTTCCCCATTATTTCCATATCTCTTTTGTACTGGAAGGGGGTGGGCAAAATTGCACACAGCACTCCAGGTTTGTCCTCACCAGTGCTGAGTAGAGGGAAAAGATCCCCTTCCTCAAGCTGCTGGCAACAGTCTTAATGCAGCTCAGGATACCAGTAGCCTTCTTTTGTGCAGGGGCACATTGCTGGCTAGTGTTCAACTTGGTGTCCATCAGGACCCCCAGATCCTTTTCTGCAAAGCTGCTTCTCATCCAAGCGGCTCTCAGCGTGTACTGGTACATGACCCATTAACATTGCTACAGTGGTATGGAGTGTCAGCAAAGCAGGCAGGATGGCCCTTAAGTATTAACTTAAGAAGCAGAAGTCTCGAGTTCTTTCCCAGAATGTGTCAGACCAGACTTCATACTGTCATCACTTCGGCCATTCACTGAAAAGTCAGGGCTATCATTTGTGAATTATTATGAGCTCCCTGAAAGGAAGTCTTCCTGTATCTGAGAATAGAATAGGTCCGGTTGGAAGTGATCTACAGTGATTATCTGGTCCAACTGCCTGACCACTTCAGGGTAGACCAAAAGTTAAAGCATCTTACTAAGGGCATTGTGCAGATGCTTCTGACAGGCATAGGGCATCAACCACCCCTCTAGGAAGCCTGTTCCATTGTTTATTCACCTTTTCTGTAAAGAAGTGTTTCCTAATATCTGGCCTGAACCTCCCCTGATGCAGTCTTGAACCATTCCTACACATCCTGTCACTGATAGCTGAGAGATCAGCAATGAGGTCACCCCTCAGCCTCCTTTTCTCCAAACTAGACAACCCCAGAGGCCCCAGCCACTCCCCACAGAACATGACTTCCAGCACCGTCACCAGCTCTGTTGCCCTGCTCTGGACACATTCAAGGACCTTCACATCCTTTTTAATTTGTGAAAGAGAGAGATAGTCCCCTTTCTTTAATTGTTCTGATAATATAGCCAGTTACTGCAATCTTTTTGTAGACCATGAAGAAAACAAAAATATTGTTTTGAATTTTTTGGGGGGACAGATTTGGGGAATGCAGGAATTGTGTGGTGGAACTAAGGCCAACGCTCTCAAGGGACTCTGTATTCCTTGTAGCGTGTTGAAGTCCTGGAATCAAAATCTGCTCACTTCTCTGGTCCGCTCATGAAGCACTTTGGAAGAGGGTATGACACAATGTAATCCCAGGCATATGCATTTAAAATACCTGCTGTGTATCTGAGAATCAAATGTTAAGGGCTTTATGGAAAAATACAAGGAAACAAATTGATCCTTGATGTAATTTCCTCAAAGTCATTAATCAAATACATATTGATGGTGTCTCTAACAACAGTGGACTAAAAGGCATAATTTTGTTGAGCTGGGTCTTAAGGATTTAGCTCAATATAATTAGGTTTTTAAATGTGTCCCTTGTCTTCCTTCTTGGTTAATACAATGTAGTTAGTGAGTTGATAGTAGCTCTGTTTTGTATAGCTAGGGTCATAGAGTGACCTGGTGCCTGGGATGTTGCTGGACTTTTTGGCTGTGGATTGTAATTTCATTGAACTAATGTATTTTATGAGGCTAGAGTGAGCTACTGTTTGTTTACTAAGGCCACAGTGTGTCAGGTAGAAATGCAGAGTGAAAAGGCAGTAACAAATTGATAGGCTTTTGATAAGACAGTAGCTTTTAGGAAGTTTGCCTAAACCCAGCAGTTCATCCTTCCATGCTGTCTTTGGTGCCTGTGTGTAACATGAGGCAGGAAGTTGATCTGCTTTCTTGGCACAATGTAGGCCCTGTACCTATTAAACTAGAAAATGGTCTGAATTCGACAAGGAGAAATTTATTAAATGCAAATGAAAAGTACTGCACTTGGGAAGGTGAAATCAAATGCCTACATGTAAAATGGGGGATAACAAGCCAGGCAACAGAACTACAGGAAAGGATCTGAGAGGCACCACAGTGAGTCAGAGACTGAATGTGAGTCAACAGTGTGGTGACGTTGCAAAAAAGCAAATCTCATTTTAGGGTATATTTAATAGGAATGTCACGTGTAGCGCACAGGCAGTAGTTTTTCTACTCTAGCAGCCGCTGCTGAACCCATAGCAGAGCTCTGCATCTGGTGTGAGCATCAAAGCCAGAAACAGTGGAGGAAGATGAGGAGAGAGGGCAGCCAGGACGGTGAGTGCCATCTGTGAGGAGAGGCTCCAGGAACCAGGTTAGTTTAGTCTAGAGAGAAGATTGACGAGGAACGTGAAAAGTCTCCCAGTATTTAAAAGCATGTTTTAAGAAGACAGTGATTAATTGTTCTCTGTGTCCATTGGGAATAGCACAAGAAGTAATCAGCTTAATTTGTTGCAAGGAAGATATGGAGATAGGTGCTAGGAAAAGCTTTGTGAGTGTTTGGATAGTTAAGCATGAAAACAGCTTCCTGAGAGAGGTTGTAGTGCCCTCATCACTGGAGGTTTTGAGAGTAGATGAGACAGAGAGACACCAAATTTTACCTAGATAGTTTTATTATAGTTTTGACCAGTTCAGAAGGGAAGGGGGCTGTCTGAACTCCCAATGCCTGCTCGAAGCACCTCTTACACTCCCTGAAAGGCAGGCTTCTCCCCTCACTGGCTGTTGTGCTGGGAGAGTGGGGAGGCAGGGCCAGGGCAAAACACTCCCTCTGCAAATGCCCCCGCAGCACCTTCCATGCCCCTGGTATGATCCAGTTTTACAGTGCATGTGCCCAAAAGCCCTGAGGGAGCTTGATTGTTCGGCAACATCAAATTAGCATCCAGCACTGTAAGTTTTTCTTCAGATAACAAACAAGCAGAGGGTGGGCCTAGCTTTCTGCATCCTTGTAACTAGGAAATGGAAGTTATTTGAGACTCTTATCCTGGTTCCTGATTGATTTACATTGGCAAGATTTGAAGATGGAAAAGAAGACTTACACTTCTACTTTCGCCTGGTAGAAAACACTGCAGGTTTGTATGGTGTTACTACAAGATGATTTTTCTGTGCTCTTCCATCAAATGTAGTGGACAAGGGCAAGGATTTTTCTCTCTGCAACATCTTTTATTCCAGTTGGCTAAAGCATAGTGTGTATTAGGCATTGCAAGGAGGAATGTTAGCACCCAGTGGGTTTGTGAAGGGGGAGCCTAATGCCTGATTCAGTGGACATGTATTTCAGTACTTGTGAAAGACAGTCATGGCACTTCCAGAGAGGAGGATGTTACTTGGGAATGGGGCTCTTCTTTCCTGAGGGTTCACCAAAAAAAAAAAAAAAAATCCAAGACATGCTATGTGCTGTGTACTTCTGTCTTTTCCTGAATCTTGGATTTACATGAACAGCCTGTCTGGAGCCAGTTGGGCCTCAGAGTCAATTTCTGACCATCTCCAGTGCAGAGAGCTGGTTCCCCTAACAAACCTTCTCAAAGAAGGAAGTTTCTTCCTTTTGGTTTGACAGAACATCTAGGAATCTATGCTTATTGAACTTGGACAATGTTGGGCTTGACTACTATGTGTGTGCACAGTTTATAATATAACCACTTTCCACCTTCTTACATAAATTTGTAACTGCAGGCTCTCTCCTTTCTTCAGAATGAGTGGAGGGTGAAGATATTATACTCTACTTCTTGGCACTAGAACTGAGTCAGGGTTGACACACAAAAGTAGGAGGCAACAGTTTGTGTGTAGGAAGCTTGTTCTGTCCAAGGAAAATCTAAGGGTTATATGGAGGATGTTAGTCCTGCTGCACTGCAAGGCTGGTGTCTTCTTCTGGAGCTGAGCTCATACGCACTCACCATTTGGAGCATATGGAGAGCTCAGCAGATTCAGGCCTCAAGGGATGACTGGTGAAATGGTTGAAGGTAGGTTGGGATGTAATTATTTGTTTATGAGGCCCCATATTGCACCAAGTAATAATTGTTTACGAACACTGCTGTGAAGTCAGGAGGGAAACATTCCAACCCATGGAGATAGTAAGATATAAACTAATTATTGTTGTTATTATTATCCCTGCCTATTGTTGTAGCACCTACACAGTCCTGGTTCAAACACAGGGCAAAAAATGTTCCCTGCCCCAAAGAGCTCGCATGCTAAGGATGAGACAGGAGACAACAGATGGACACAGATAACTGGGGGAGTACAGAAAAACAAAGACTGGTCAGCAGAATGGGTGGTATGATAGCATGTTGACAGCTTAGCTGTTGTCAAGCTTTCTGTAGGCATGTGGCAAAGGATTACAACAATAATTCAAGCTGTGGCCTTTGGTTTGGTGTTTTCATGTGTGCATCTTCCATCTGTTTTATTTAAACAGTGTAGTTCTCACTTGATGAAGTTTTACCATCCCAAAACTTCCCATCATTCATCTGATGTAGGTAGGAAGACACACTGGAACAGCAATGAAGTGCCCACTGCAGTTTTTAAGGGAAACTAGTTTCTTATAATGGAAGCAGAATTTTATCATGGAAATGGAAACAGAATTAAGGATTTTGATGTGTGTTTAGAAGGATGCTGGGGAAAGACTGATGGATCTCAGCAGCAAGAATATCCAGAATAAGTGGCATAATACAAGAGGTTTGTTGGCCAAACTGGTGTCTTATCAAGTTCTCTGTGTATAGGTTATGTCCTTGGTGTTGTATGTTGGTGAGTGTAAGAGTGCCTGAAAGCATGGAGGGCTCTGATTCAGCTGTATAGTGAGCAGCAGTTCCAGATGTGTGGCGTACCATGCTGCTGGGGAACTTGGGAGTGCTTGGCCTTTGGGGCTCTGTGTATGCCAGTGGCTGCATTCATGTGTGTGTCTTGTTTTGGGTGTTATGTTGAGAGGTGCCCAAAATGCAGAATAGACATCAGGTAATTTTAGGGTGTCCTGCTTTCTGAATTTGAATTATGTCAAGTAACTTTGTGTGGTGCTGTGATGTCTTCTCTTTTTTACTGTGTGTCTTCTTGTTATCACATAGTATGCCAACATCAGGTGTGTTATTAATGTGCCTTCTGTTAACCCTCATCTTGCTAACACTCCATTTCCTATTTTGGCCTGTCATGCCATTTCAGTAGTCCAGAAGTGATCATGGGGCAGTAGATGCAGTTGCAAGTTTTACAGCATCCATGTAATAGTGAGTAGTTAAAATGGTCTAAAACATAAAGCTTGGACTGTTCAATCAAGTCTTATTTTCTGGGTGAAGTCAGTCATAGAATCACAGAATGTTTTGGGTTGGAAAGGACCTTAAGATGATCTCATTCCAGCCCCGCTGCCGTAGGCAGGGATGCCTCACACTAGACCATGTCACCCAAGACTCTGTCTAACCTGGCCTTGAACACTGCCAGGGATGGAGTATTTACCACTTTGAGCAACCTGTTCCAGTGCCTCACCACCCTCACAGTAAAGAACTTCTTCGTTAGATCTTACCTGAACAATACCAGAAACCCTTCAATAGAGTCAAACTGAAGAATTATGGGATCATTAGTGCTAGAACACATTTTTGGGGCAAACATTTGTGGAAAAGGAAGATGGCTCTTTTGGGGTTTATTCCTGGCTCTACTAAAGAGTTCTGTGTACCTTTGTAAACAAATAATGAAAAGCACTGTATTTCTTGGCTCATAATGGCTCCATGCTTCAGTTTATCCTTTATGCTCATTTAATGGATGGTGAAGTTTCCTAGCTGCTTGTAGAGTTTTTAAGTTCAGAGCCAAAGACTAAGGAAAATGAGAACCATTTAGCTCTTCTTGAGCTGAACATAACCAGCAATCCCAGCTTCTTTGCATATCACACTCTAGCCTCTAACCATCAGGATAGTTCTTACAGTGGTGAAAGCTAATCATATGCTGAACTTTGTTGGCAAAAGCACAGACAGCAAGTCAAGGGATGAGATTATTTCCCCATACTCAGACTTGTGGGATCATGTCTGCTTACTGTGCCTGGTTCTGGGCTCCCCAGTACAAAAACGATCTTGGCAGTAAGTCCAGCAAAGAACCCCTGAGGAACATTGTTAGTAACTGGTTGTTATTGAGTTGTTGTACCGCTCACCACTAGCCTTTGAGAACAGTGGTCCAGTCAGTTTTCCATATGCTTTGCAGTATCTTGTTCCAGTTGTCTCTAAATAATGGATTCATAGAATGTCTTGAGTTGGAAGGGACCCATAAGGATCTTTGAGTCCAATTCCCTGCTCCTCACAGCGCTGCCTTAAACTAATTCTTATGAGTGTCATCCACATGTTCCTTGAACTCTGACAGAGTTGGTGCCCTGACCGCTTCCCTGCGGAGCCTCTTCTAGCGACTGACCACCCTCTCAGTGAAGAACCTTCTCCTAAAGTCCAATCTGAACTTTCCCTGATACATCTACATACCATTGTTTACAGTTACACTATTGGAGACTTTCAAAAGTTGTCCTCTCCTTTTCTTCTTTAGACCTGTCATCTCATCACTGAAGGCAGGCTTGCTCATTTTTTCCCTTGGTAAATCCATGCTGTAAATCCCCAGTCTCCTTCTGGTCATTTGTGTGTCTGGAAATGGGTTCCAGGAGGATTTGCTGCATAACCTTCCTTGGAACTTATGTTAGGCAGACCAGTCTATAATTCCCTCAATCTTCCTTCTTGCCCTTTTTGAAGGCAGGTGTGACATTTACCTGTTTTCAGTTATGAGGAGCCTGCTCCCATCACCATGACCTTTCCGACATGACTGAGAGTGACCTCACAGTGACATCAGCCACTGTTGCATCCCTCAGTGCTGATGGGGCATCTTACCTAGTCCTGGGGATTTGAGTATGCCCACTTTGCTTAAATGGTCCCTAACTCAGTCTTCTTTTGCTATGGGTAGGTTTTCTTCAGCCTCCTGGATCCTTCCACTGCACTTGGAACAAGAAGGATGAGAACCATCCTTGCCAGTGAAGACCAAGACCAAAAAGGGCATTGAGGACCTAAGTGTTTTTTTACCAGCAGTTCTGTGTCCTGTTCAGCTTTCGCCCCACAGCTTCTCAGTCATCCTTTTGCTACCAGTGTGCATTTGAAAGCCCTTCTTGCTGCCTTCTACATTTTGTACATTTTCATGCAATTTCAAGCTTTTCTAATTTTCATCCTGACATGTTGAGGCGGAGTTTCAGTGTTCCTCCTGGGGAGCACACCCCTACTTTGACCTTCCCTTTGCTTCCTTTCGTGCTTGAGCTCCGTCAGAAATTTCCCATTCAGGGGCCTGCTTTCTTCCACACCCGCTTGGCTTCTCACACATTGAATTGGATGGTTCTTGTGCTGTGAGGAGTTTGTTCTTTTAAGATCAACCAGGTCTCCTCGGCCATTTTGCTAGATTATCCCATGTAAGTGCTGAGTAAATGATTTCTTAGAGCTCTTCAGTGATTCTTCGTTACCATAATTGTGCTGGGAAAATGGTTCTGTTTGTAAACTGGTTTATATGTAATTTCAGATTTGCTTGTTGTTCTCCATTATTTTTTGTCTCTTTCCATGTTAAGCACACTATACTTCTTCTCTCTTTTTTCGTGTAAGTCCTTTCTGTCTGCTCTATGACCTCTTTTTACGGGACTCTGTCCTGATGTTTTCCTTTGGGAAAGGGCAGGGGGCCCAAACTTCTTTTTTTTCCTTCATTCTGCCATTGAGTTATTTCATGACAAAAGCAAATTGCTGTTTCTATTTCTTATCTCTAAAATGGGTCTCAAATTCAATAGAGTTTAAGTTCTTTTTGTTGAAGATCATAGACAACACTGATTTATTTAATTACATTTCGTACACCCTTCATCTTAGGATTGGTTTGAGACTCTGTCCCAAACTGTTCTCTCTTAATGGTTGTCAAACTTATCAGCAGATACTGCCAACCTTAAATTCTGTGCTCTGCACCGTATACCTTTATCCTGACTTTTAGTAGCATTGCTGTTGAAAATCCACCTGAAATGATACTGTGGACTAGCTATAGATTAATTGCCAAGACCCTGATTATTGCCACATATTTAGAAACTGAACTAATCAAGTTACATATTCCGTGTAACGGTGCTGCCAGCCCTTTCTGGAGATTCTATGCCATTGCTCAAAAGAGTAAAGACACAGTTTCCTTGTTTCAACCCCTTGACCCCTGGGCCCTCCATGATTAAAAGAATGAGCATCTGTCAATAATCCTCCAGACTCCATGGAGAAAAATCCAGCTTTATATTGTAATTGTATGGACAGTGTGCTGCTTTTAGTGACTATTAATCTATTTAATTATATTACTGTATTCCCCAGTCATACACAAGAATCTTGTTGTGGGTGGTGCTGTCCAAACGTAAATAAAAGGTTTTCAAAATGATTTGTGTCTCTAAAGCATGCTTTTCTGTGGCCTCCAATAAAGATATCTTTTCGTAACTGATTGAGCCTCAAGTACTGCTCCCACACAGAAATTTCTGGAAGACTAACCTGCAGGAAGAAGTGAGTGTGATGAGTGCTTGTTGGTATACTAGCAACACACTGTATGATACTTCCTGTGTGCCTTCAGACATCGGGTGTTGCAAGGGGCAGAGAGCTTAATTTAGACAAGCTTCTAGACCAGAAAATTAACTATACATTCAGACAAGTCTGTCCTGGAATGAATAAGGTTGGAGAAGGGGTATGCTGAGTGCTGTGGAAAGGTGCTGTGACAAGAAGTTTAAAGGTGGTATCTGGGCATGCATTCAATAGTAATATATTGGATAAACCCCTTAGTTCATTTTGTCTGTATAATGGGATTTCCTTTGTACTCCTTTTTTGGCACTAAATGGTTATGGTAAATAGTGGCAGTACATGGTGTGCACCTTTATGTCTGTAAGATCTGGTTTTGTAGTAGCCTTGTAAAGAGGGGAGAGAAGACAGGCAAGGCAGCCTTTGCTTTACATCTCCGCTAAAGTCAACTACACAGTACTTATTCTAATGCTGTTGGTGTTGTGTCTAATCACAAACGTGAGCAGACATAGGACTTAGTAATTTGATGACCTCACTGTCTTCCCATCTTTCTCTCCTGATAACTAGATGGCTAAGAGGCTCAGGCAGTGATAAAGCTAGAAAACTCAAGCTCACCTAAATAAAACTTGCATTTTGGGTGGCTTAGTATGATTAATTTCTTCCCTGAAGTCCTGGCTTCAAATCCTGGTGAGATCATAAGTGAGGAAGACATGTGAAGGTCTTCAGTTATTCCCTGCTTGGTGTTTATAGCAGAAGTAGCCTGGGAAATCTGGTGTATGGCAGGCCTAGGACAATCAAAAGGATTGTAAGGAGAAGTTGAGGGAGAAGGAGGGTCGTGGCTGTTTGGCACACAGCCTCTCAAACTTTCCCAAAAGCCAAACAAGCATCTGCTCAGACATTTGCAAAGTTTGCACGTTTGCATGCTCTGGTTGTGCACCCTCCCAGAACCCTCTGACCCTGTGCCAAGGTGGCACTTGCTGGTTCCTGCTTTGATAATATGTGCTGGCTTCTGCCTGTACCCAGCAAAAGTGGACCCTTTGTAGAGCCAAGGCTCATGCTGGCTGTGACAGTGTTTTTATAAGGTTCAAACTTTTATTCTCCACCTTATTCCTTTGAACTCTGCCCACTGCTCCGTGAATACTAATACCAGCCGATAAATTACCCAGCAGGGCTCTGGAACTTTAGCAGCCTGTGTTTTCAGTGGTGTGCATGCATAATCGATCCAAGAGGCTGCTTCTGCTTTTAACTTGGGCATTTGCAGGGACCTTAGTCTTTTGGAGTTCTCAATCACAGCTGCCTGCATGTTTGTTCACTCTTCTGCTTGCCTTCTCCTCTGCCATCCCCCCCTCCTCACGCACCTTTGCATTTGGGTGATGCTGTAGGCAACCTTCCTATGAAGTGTGAGAGCAACACGTCCTGCTTGCATCTTCCATGTAGACTTTGACAGGGTCCATCCTGACTCACTGCTTAGGTGTTGAGGGTGTGTGTGTCTGTCCCTTAGTGTGCCTTGTTGGTCAGGTGCTCTGTTTTCCAAGAGAAACTCTTAGCTGCCCCTGTGATGCATTGCTCTTAGCTTCTTTAAGTAGTTCAAAAGTTGCCTTACACAGTTGCCTGCTGGCTGTGTGTAGAGTTTGAACTCTGAAGAGGTAAATGGCTGCTCTGTTTTTTAACTGCTGAAGTTGACTCCTCTTGCCTTGGAACTTCTCCGTGTCCTTGCTTAGCTCTGTCCACAGTCAAAATGTCTCAGATGAATCTTTATAAGTTGCCCCAGAACAGTCAGCCAAAACCTTTATCTGAACTTCAAATGGATTCAGCCTTGATTATCAAGGCTTCACTTATCTCTTCCAATCAGTTCTTCGTAAGCCACCCTCTTTAATGCTGGCACATCATCATGCACCTCTGCAAAAAGGTTTGGTAATTGCTTCCTGTATGGGCAGTCAGTTCCCAGTGCAAGATTGTAATATTTGAAAGGAGGAGCAGACAGGGGATGGGTTTGCTGTTTATGTGATTGTGAACTGACAGTGCTAGGGCTCAGAGGAGCAAATGGTGAAAATTAAAGGAGTGTAATGAATGATTTAACTGTAGAGCTGCTGGGAACATATTTGGGGCTAATAGCATAGATGACAGTCTGGTAGCAAAAGAAGCCAAAGGAAGTGGGTGGAGAATAGGTAAGAAAAAAGGACTTTTTAAGAGCAAGAGAGAAAAACATGAAGAAAATGACCAAGTTTCTGGTGAGGCAGAATGATATGGGGAAATGGGAGAGGCTGGGGGGAGAAGGGTTAGAGTATGACTTTTTTTTTAGTGAAGAGTGTGAATAAAGAAAGCAGAAGGCAGTTTTCTAATTTATGAAGTGTACCTCTAACAGAGCTTCCTGTGTGTGCCGACCCCACTGACATCTGGACAAACTGCACAGCTTGGACAAAACTTGACATCTGGACAGCTTGGCTCTCTTGGCATAGAAAGGGAGAGGGGAGAGCCAGGAGGCAGCGCTGGAGGAGTAAGGACCAGGGTGGAAAAGGAGACGATCTCTGGGAAGGGAAAGAATGTCAGGCAGTGCGTTGGACGTGGGGGAAGCGTGGGGAAATGTGGAAGGGAAAAATTAAGTGATGAGACTCATTTTGAGGAGGAACAAAATCCCCAAAGAAATGCTATGCTCTTAATGTTTTTGTTCTTTGATGTAAAAACAACCCCCAAAACATTCAACATGCCTTCCCCTTAGGTGTGCTATTGGAGAGGTAGGTTGCAGAATGAATCATAGATGTCTCGTGTTTCTAGGGTAGAGTGCGTGAAAAAGCAGACCACACGATTTACTGAAATAAGAAAAAGGAGACTGTAGCCAGTATTGACACTGGCTGTTGAATGTTGAATATGTTTTTGTGCCTGATGGGAAATGTGTGTTTATTTGAGGCAGAGGATTTTCCATGTGTGTGTGTTGTTTAAGGAGTACCCAGCAGCTTCATTTTACTTAGCTGAAAAAAGATGTGCTCTCCTTGGGCTCACTTGCTAATATTTGAGTTTCTGCAGTTACATTTCCATATGTATTTTTCCTTCCCTATTTGCATGGGCCTAGTCCAGCTCAAATAACCAGAGATCTGACTGCTTACAACAGAAACAGTAAAACAGACTTAGCACAAAATATTGTCCAATGCATGGAGTAAGCAGTTAAGTGAAAGGATTTTTCCCTTCTAATCCTTCAGTTGTATTATTCTTAGGTGTTGCTGGTAACAATAGGAAATAAAAAAGTACTCCAATAGAATGATGTGGTTTTTTTAAATTGGCAGTATCCTGTAATGAAATACAATTTGCCAATGACAGCATGCTTTAGGATGCAAGACAAATAATAAAAAGGCTTTGTAGGTTTTTGTTGTTAATTTTCAACGTGCTTAAAATCAGTGTAAGATCTATTAAAAAGCGAGTGCAAATTTCTACATTTCAAAGCCTGCTAGGGAAGAAGATGCCAATTTTTTAATTCAATTATTATCAACTGTCTTGATCCCACTCAGATTTTGATTTATTTTTTATATCAAAATCCATGTTCATGGTGAAAAGGTTTGAGGAATTGTATCATTTTGGACCACTTAAATTATTGGACAGACTAATAATTCATAGTGAGAAAGAACGCATGGATCAGCCACATAGACAATTATAGGAAATGAAAATCATGGAAAGACAATGTGAAGAAATGAGGAGGGTGCAGGTTTGTATGGGATAAAGGCATAATGTTCCTTCTTCCATCTCATCTACTCTTCAAATATTACAGTCTGAGCAAGTTCCTGAAAAGACTCGACATGCAGCTTGTGACTGGAAGGACAAAACATGAATGTATGGATTGGGGAGGGAGGGTATTCTGGGCATAACTCCAGGTATGGACTCCAGATGGCATTATTATTGTGTCACTTTTTCATTTCCCATTGTGGGCCTTTGCAGCTGTCTTGTGGGTTGTCTGTTGCACCCAGTCCTGCCCCTATTTTCCTGCAGGTAACAGCATCTGCTGTTGGTTCATTTCCTTCTCTGATGGAAGCTAGGGAGTCAGCGAGAAGATACATGCTGGCCCTTGCCACTTTTCTTCTGGATGCCGCTGCTTTTCAAAGTCCCTAATTACATTTTCCTTGGCTAAAACTAGGAATGAAAACCACACCTTCCATCAAATGACCAGCCTGAGGCTAGAATCCGTAATTGTGTATCCTCATCCCTCCCTCTGGATGGAGAGGGAGGCTTGTGCTTACCCATGGAAGAACTCAGCTTTCTCTGCGTGGTGCGATAGTGGAAGGTCTCTTTGGGAGCTGACGTTGGCTGATAATGCCTGCTGGTGGTGTCCAGGAGTGGACCTGTGATGAGGAGGTAGAGGCCTGCTGTTAGAGAGTTGGTATGGGAGTGGGAAAGAAGTGAGGCCCAGCAACAATGTTGAGGATAATAGGGAGTCGCAAAATTGGAATGACTTGGAAATAGTGTGTATAATGCAACTTCTTAGTGTGTGCAACAAGTGTGTAAATTTAAAAGACAAGATCTATCTGTGATCCCTCCTCTGTCTTCTCTGATGAGGAAGCAGAGGAAGTTGAGCATGCAAGGGAGCACTGTGCATGCAGACTGAGACCTTGGACACATGAGGTCTGTAGGCATGTAAGTATGTTGGAAGAAATGATGCTTACAAGACCAGGAAATGTGTTCTTGGAGCAAGAAGACTTGAGAAACATTGGGAAGGCTTGAGAGTATTCAGCTGAGAAAGCTTTGTCACATCTGGTTAGATTTTTCTGTGTAAAGTAGTTGGTGAGGCTCCCCAACCTCTCCTTAACAATTGAGATCTGTTTTATTGATAATAATTAGCACCCTGCTGTCTTATTCTCTGATTTAGTGGGCATGGTTTGTTTTCATCCCCTTCCTATCCATTTCTTCCATAACTGTTCTTCTGCATGAGCAAAGACCAGTGTGAAGTAACGAAGGCAGTAAGGGTCTCTCTTCTGGATATAGCAGGTGTTCGCCGTACTCCAACAGAGAGGGCTGATGCAGAGTTATTGGTTGACATATCAAGTGGGTGGCTTAAAGAATTACTAACTAACCATCCCAGAGAAGGAACAGGGCATGCCTTTTTGTCAGCAGTGCAGCTGCTTTTGCATTGATAATGACAAGATGAGGTGGATTTCAGCTGAGCATGTCTCCTGTTTCTTTGGGAGAGAGGGGGGACACTTTGGGTTTTTCTGAGTTCTTCTTGGGTGTCAGCTGTTGAAATATATGATGGTGAATTATACACATGCAATATGTATGAAGTTGAACTAGATCCTACTTGTTATATTGTTCTCTGGTTTCCGTCTTTCTCTCTTGAGCCAAATGTTTCCTTTGCTGTGGGATGTGCTGCTGTAGCATGTTTTTCTCATCTGAGGCTCAAATGATGCTTGGTTTCTTGGCACTGAACCAAGGCAAAGACATTTTGCTTCACTGGGGGTTGTGGTGCAACACTTACTGGGAGCAATGAAGTCAGATTGTTATCCTCCCTTCCGTTCCTGTGAGATTTATCATCTAAAGAAGTATATGGAGAAGCCAGCAGAGCCTTCATAGTAAAAGCCATGCTGGTGCACGCAACCTTCAAAAGCAGAAAAAAGCTGCTTCCCTATCATCTGTTTGTTTTGGTGTTTGGTGGTTTTGGGTTTTTTTTCTGGGGGAGTGAAGGTAGAGTTTGTGTTCCTGTGTCCTTTCTATACCGTCCAAGGTTTGAATACCTTTTTTCACCTGGTCTTTGTGCTGTGGGCACAGTGCCAAATGGCATACTTGAATATTGTACAGGGTCAACCCAGGAGACCTGGGTTAAGACAGCGCAAGTCCCAGGCACAGCACATTTGATAAGCTGTACTTTTCCTAAGGGTCTTTTTTTCTCATCTCACAAAATAGCTCTCACAGATTGGTATGACTGATGATGTCCACTCAGGAGAAGCAAATGCTGTGCAGTCAAACAGGCTTGCATGGATAGAAGCCGAAGTGTTTTGGAATGGAGCCAGACAGTGAAACAGGCTTCAGGTTGTGTGTGCTTTCAGTTAGGGGTCTGGGAGCCGTGGGTCAGCACAGCGTCCTTTTGAATTGTAGACTTTGATTTTCATTGTGCTGGGACTAATTTATTTATGTTGTTATGGCCATGTTGTGCATCACCTTTCTAAGTAGAGGAGAAGAGTGTGTTTTCTTGGGCTGAGCTTTTGTTTTGCCTTTTCAACTGCTTGCTTCTTCCTTGACAGTCCTCTGTGGTGTCATGTTCTTTAATCCTTGTGCAGCAAAGGTTAATGTTTATGCTGTGTGTGAGGGAAGGAGTCCCTGCTGGCACACAAAAAGAATCATTTAATAAAAAAGGAATCATTTAATAAAAAAGTAATCATTGATCAGTGGCTCCAGTCTGTCAAAGGTCACTTATTGATCCATCTCTCATTGTGAGTCAGGCCCTCTGTTTTAATGACCTAATTCCCAGGTAACTTTCTCGGTTATTTGGTAGAAGTGGTGCTAGGAAATCCTGCCTATTATAGGAATGTCACTCTTGTTATGTCATGCCAGGGAAAAAGAAAAAAGCCTTGCAGTAATCTCAGCTATCCATGCTTTCACGTGCTCCCAGTCCTGCTTGTTTTGTACACTTGCTATCTCAAGGAAACGGAAAAATGAAAGGATCATGGAGGTTAAATGTTCTTTTGGTGCTGGGGAAGTCTCTTCAGGCCAGAACTCAAGTACAGTAACAGGAGTGATGCAGAGGAAGGTAAGACTTGTGAAGTGGTAATCATTCCTTGTGCCCTAATTTAGTTAGGAAGAAGTGAAGACAAATACAAGAGAAGGCTCCAAATATAATCAGATTTTGTTGGAAGTGTCTGGCAGGCATTCCTCTTCCTTCTGGTCCTCTAATATGAGCTGTAGGAGAGCACGCAGTGAGATATGAAGATGTCATGTTTTTGAGTGGTTACAGAGAAATTGAAAAGCAGCATGTAATCCACTCACTGCAAGGGATAGCATTCGCTAACGCTTCTAATGTGATACCCCTTTGGAAACCTCCTGAGATGTAAAAATCCTATGGACTCAACTAGTTGTGGTGCTTGTAGGAAGGTAAGTTTTACCTTACTCTCTGCAAATCCCATCCACATGCTGGTTGCCAGAGGTTGCTGCACCTTCCTGCTTGTCGTGTCTCTCACTTGTACCCTATTCCCACACAGCACAAAAATACATAATACAGTGTTTTGCATAGAGTCTTTTTATAGGCATACTAAAAGTGGCATTAAAAATATAGGACTTAATATATCCTTTGCTGCAAGTGCTGCTACATGTAATATTCATATTGTTCAAGAGTGCATGTGCACAGGTAGGGTGGGTAGCTCAAAAAGGCTGCAGCCTGCAGTGCAGTGAATGGGAAAGAGCAGGAGGAACCCAGGGCAGAAGGACTGTGGCATAAATTGACAGCAGTGGAAACTGAGACAACATTTCATGACATGATGTTGTAAAGTTAATAGAGTTAACCATGTTTTATGTCTTTATCTACAATCGCAGTTTCTGAAACAGGACACAGAGGGCTGATCTGAACCAGAACAGGCAGATGCTGGACTGGAAATGAAAAATGCGACTTTCTGTGGCAGTTTGCATCTGCTGTGGCGTAGGCATTGTTGAGGCTTTCTCCTGTGCTCCAAATCTCAACAGAACAGAGAGGAAATTCACATGTCATTTGAAATGCCTAGGTTAAACTTCAGGAAAAAAGAACAGCGCAAAATTCCATCTTCAGGGCTTGTTGGTGTCTTTGGTTATAAAATATTCCTTGCTGTAAGCATCTAATAAAAGATGTAGGACAAAACAGTACTTGCTAGCCTTACTGAAGCCAATGAAAATTGCTTCCGACTTCAGCAGAGAGTATTTCTTTGCTTCTTCTAATTCTTTGAATAACATTAATCACCTTTTTCCCCTAACAATTGTAGGCTCTCTACACTTAGAACTGTGTGCATCTGAGAATAACAGTAAGGGAGGATCCATCATCTGCTGTAACCATGACTTTTGGCCTTTCCCATTGTCTTGATGGAGTAATGAACATCTCTGCTTTGTTTCTTTGCACCCTGTTTGCTGCTCCTGAAGCATTTCGCCTGGGATGCCTCATTGAATTTCCCAAGACATGTTGCACAGTAAATATATTGATACAGTCTGCAGACAAGTGCAGTTTATGCAGTTGTATTTCACCATGTGCTGTGAGTAAGTGGAGGTCACTGATTTTTCTGTTTCTTGTCTTTTGTGGGAGCAGGTATGTGTGGCACTTCTCTGATATTCCACAGGGACCAAACTCTCAAATACATGGTAATGTGTGATAGGTGCCTGTGTGTGTATCTGTTTGCAGTCTCTTGAAGCAGATGTGTAGAGAAAGGCTATAAAATTTCTCTGGGGATTTCATTGTGAGCTGTCAGAGTGGTTAATGAATAGCAGCAGGGTGCCATGTGGGTGTTTGCTCCAAGTCTCTGATTATAGAGGACAGGGACTTGCACTTTTTCACTCAGAAGAAAAATGAAACAATAGTATTTTTCTTGGGGACTTCTTTTTTCTCTTTAGAGTGGACATGCCGAATTACAGAAGAGGAGCACTACTCCTCACTGATGCATGGGTGTCAGCTGAAGCTACTCAGGGCTGTGGTTTCCTGCAAACTACATAGGTAAAGAAAGATTTTGAAGAGGGAGATTCTGCTCTGGCCCCTCTCAGGGTACATTATTTTCCATGGTTATTGATGGGCTGGTAACTCTCCAGTGGCAGAGCAGAATGGAGCCTTAAGTGAGCTGTGAAAGGCCATCAATAACTCTTGGAAATAACATACCAAAAGCCGGCCCCTCCTAAACCCAGTTAAAAGCAAAACCTGTTTTTTGTCTTTAAATTGACAGAATTTGTTGTTTGGTTAGGTTTTCACTTAAGGTGCAGGAGTGGCCATGGTGGCTGGCTACGCCATGGAAAACACCTGCTTTGGAAGATGGCAGAGGGGCAGGCCTGGGACTGGAAATGGAACTTAATTCTTTCTATTCTGACAGTGGAGGGAAGGAGAAGGGAGCAAATGAATTCCGTGGCCTACAGCAGGGATCACAGAAATGTGGATATGAATTGGCTTGTGGGCTGTGTGACACAGGGGAGCTCTTACTCTATTTCTTGATCAGCTCTTTATGCAGGTACCCAGCTCTGGGGTTCAGGGTCTGTTCCACTGATGGAGGATAATGTTCATGTTCACAGCATCTGATGCAGACCAAGAAGTGGTACTCGTGGAGTTGCCTTATCAGTAACATCAGCTATCAACACAGTAATACATGTTTTTGCAGTGATACCCTTGCAGGTCAGAGAAAGTGAAAACAACTGCAACCTTTTTATTTTTCAAATTGAAAGATGTGGCAGATAGTTTGTAGCTACACAATATAACCATTGGCAAAGCAAGTGAGGAATAGAATCTACTGCTTCAGCTTTGGACAGCTTTTGATCGCTGAAGTGTTATGTTACCCATAGAGAGCTTACAGCACACAGTTCAGCATTTCCAAATTGGATAGAATTAGGTAGTGACACCACACACTCTACCCAGTTTATTTTGAAAGATAGTTGCCATTAAACTAAATAGAACATCCTATTGATAGCATGCATTTTTAAATTTTGTGCTGTATTTTTAAAGCTTTTTATGTGCATTTTTTAAAAAGCCCCAAACTAATCACCTAATCAAACTAATCAAACTAATCATCTTTAAAATGTTCTGCACAGTATCATGATCATGGTATCACATGATTACAGTATCCCATGATCATGGAAGCATCAGCCTTAATGCCTTTATCCATTCCCCTTCTATAAAATAGTTGTTTTAGCTCCTTTCCTGATGTTGAGCAGTTACATTTTGTGACACACAACCAATTGCCTTAGATTAACCTATGAGGCATTAGTTGGTCTAATAGTGACCATCCTTGTAGATGATGAATATGAGGTAGCCTCATTTGGCTTAAGCCTTTCTTGTTATAAAATGAATTAAATTAGATTATTTGCTGTTGACCAAGAATACAGAGCCATAAACCCCTCAGCTGATGTGTGTTGTCTTGGTAAGCCACAGGGTGGCTTAACTGTGTGTCTGTGCCTCTAATATGTTACCCAGAACTCATACTCTTCCATCCAGGGCTGTCTTCAGTATTTTTCTTACCTTATAGTAAGAGGTTTTTGCATCAGAGACTTTAGTACAAACAAGCTGTGATTGACCTTTTAAACCAAACAAGCTTGCATGTTTCCAATATGAAGAGACAGCAGACAAGCCTCTAGCTCGAGGCGGAAGGTAGAAAAGAAAGGGAGGGATGAATATCAGAGAAGCAGGAATAAAGAACATTGACCTTGCTATGTGGAGCAGATTAGAAACCCAAACTTTTGCTTGCTTTGTCAATATGTCCGACATGTTGCAAGGCGCTTTGTAGGAGGAGTCTATGCTCTGTAGAGAGAGGAGGAGGGAATGTGCCTATGTGTATTTATAGACCATAAATATTTGTTTTATGCAGGTTTTAAATTCTTGTTCTCATCTGAAGATCCCCAGAGTTGTTCTCGAACTTGGCATCTGTTCAGTCACGTAGAGAACTTACATGCATGAAAAGTCTGCTGCAGGAGTCAGCTCTGCCTTGGGATAAATGCACTGTCTTTGGTTACTCCTGGGCAAGGAAGGTTCAAAAGAAAGGTGCACTGAATTAATGTCATGTGTGTGCTCTGGCCCTTGCCCATCCTGATTGTTTTGCCTGCTTCATCCACGTTAGAGACTGCGTGCTGTACTCTTGTTTTTTAAGGGATTCAGTGTATTTTGTCCCTGGAATTGGGCAGCAGGGCTGACTGAAGAGTGTGCTTGCTGAACATGTAGAGGGCAGTTGGTAAGATGGAGCAAGCTGCAAAAGGTGAAATGTGAGGAGGCAGGGATTGTGTCTTGGCTGTTCCTATGGAAGGGCTTCTAAAAGTCATAGTTACAATTTTGCTTTGAAAGTTGAACAACTGTGCCTACACCATCTGTTTATACTTCCTTAGGGTGGAGTGCTTTTTGTCCCCTATCTTCATGCTTTAAACTATGTTTAGTACATTTACCTTTGACTTCCAGTGATGTATTCTTTTTACCTAGGGACTGACATTTCTCCAGATCATGTTAAAGCATTCTATGATTCCAGCTGATGACAAAGAAATGCAAATATGAGTACTGTGAAAGTGTCCCTGGGCTGTTACCAAATACAGATCAGACACTTTGGAGTTTCTGTTCATCTTTGCATGAGCCCTAATTCAAGCTGTATGTCTTTGGTGTCCTGGTTTCGGCTGGGATAGAGTTAATTTTCTTTCTGTTAGCTGGTAGAGTGTAGTTCTTGGATTTAGAATTAGAATAATGTTGATAACAAAGGGATGTTTTAGTTGTTGCTGAGCACTGCTTATACTAAGTCAAGGACTTTTCAGCTTCTCACACTGCCCTGCTAGTGAGGAAGCTGGGGGCGCACAAGAAGCTGGGAGGGGACACAGCCAGGACAGCTGACCCCAACTGACCAAAGGGATGTTCCAGACCATATGGCATCATGCTGAACAATAAAACTGTGGGGATTTGGCCAGGGGGTGGCAGCCCACTGCTCCGGGACTGGCTGGGCACTGGTCAGTGCATGGCGAGCAATTGCATTGTGCATCACTTGCTTTGTATATTCTTTTGTAATTATTTTCCCTTCCTTTTCTGTGCTGTTAAACTGTCTTTATCTCAACCCGATAATTTCACTTATTTCTCCCTGATTCTCTCCTTCATTCCCCTGTGGGGGGTGAGCGAATGTCTTTGTTGTATTTAGCTGCCTGCTGGGTTAAACCACAACACCTGGCTAGGAATGTATTTGAGATCTGAATCAGCTGTCAGGTTTTAAGTGCTGAGTAAATGAGAGTAGAATTTCAAATTCTCTGTTGATGCTTGTGATCCATGGATTTTAATGCCAAAAGTGGCCATTGTAATGATCTACTCCAATTGCCTGTGTAATGGAGGAAGCTGTATGACCTACAGCATATGCTTGTATACAGTGAACTTGTTTTAGAAACTTAAAACATTCTTGGGTACAATACACTGGGGACAGCTTCTTTCCCCCACCATCCTTCAGCTTTGTCTTAAATCCTTTCTAATATTTACCGACCCTCTGGGGGTCAGACTGTGCCTTCTCATGTGGGGTTTCTTTTACAATATTTATCTTGATCAAGGTAGGAGCACAGGGCTGCAGAAGACCTCCTGAATTCTATGGCATACAGCTGTATATCTTCTAAAGAAAATAAAACCTGTTAGTTTTGTGATGTCTGCCTCCTTCCTGGATGAATGAATGGATGGATGGCTGGATAGATATTTCAGAACTTCAGTCTGCAGATTGTTAGAAATGCTGTTTTCATTCCCAGTATACACTTCCTTATAGCCAGTTTATACACCTTTGTTCTGGTGCCAGTAAATCTCTACCAAAGTATT
This sequence comes from Psittacus erithacus, assembly GCA_009867235.2. Classification (NCBI taxonomy): domain Eukaryota; kingdom Metazoa; phylum Chordata; class Aves; order Psittaciformes; family Psittacidae; genus Psittacus; species Psittacus erithacus. The sequence goes on from WYDI02023161.1 coordinate 27,294, forward strand.
CAAAGTATTTATAGACAGCAGTTGTCTCTCATGGCCTTCATCTTATTAAGCTTAAAGTGCCATGTTGTCTTAGTCTCTTCTCATGAAATAGGCTCTGGGTTGTGTGGTTCATCCTCAGAAGCTCTCTTGAAACTTGCTTAGTCTGGCTTCCTCCTTCATGAAGACTGGTGATCAGAATAGTATGTGCTGTTTCAGAGCTGGTCTAACCAGTGGCTGGCATGATAGCTGGAGGCAAGGGTCAGATGTGTTAGGAACTCTGGGTACTGCTGTAAGATAATGTATTGCCAGCCTTGTGCGCACATCTGCCTGTCAGGACTCAGCACATAACCCTTGTGTTCTGAATCTCTGCCCAAACTATTTTAGCTTATGTGGTCTTTACAAAGCAGTAGGATCTGATTGTCATGGCACAGATGATGGGTGTTAGTCCTTTTGGTGACATGGACTCAACTCCTGCTCCAGATGCACTGGGGGGTTTTCCCAAGCCCCATATGTTGGAAATAAGGTGGAACAGGGTAAGTCATTTAATTCAGAAGCCAGTGTGCTGCTGCTTCCCGTTAGTGCGTCTGTGTTAAGCATCTACCTAATGTAATTGCCCAGCCAAATTGATTTATGAGGTCAAATAATCAGATAGACAATACACTTAGCACAAAATAGATCCTCCTTTAGTGTAATTGAGGGTAACACTTTTTTGATAGTACGTGGATCTGAACACATCTGCTTTTTGAGAACATGGTGTCGTTGTGTGTGATACTTCACATATGAACCTGAACGTACCTTAAATAAAAATAGATGTGAAATGGGTATTCATATGATGCACTTCTGGCATGTAATTGCATATAGATATCAAACTATTTGAGTATTGTATTGATAATGAGGAACAACTGTAATGAGAATGTAAATTAGGGGGTCAAGTGCAGCCTCAGTAAGTTTGCAGACAACACCAAGTTGGGTGGGAGTGTTGCTCTGCTGGAGGATAGCAAGGCTCTGCAGAGGGATCTGGACAGGCTGGATTGATGAGCTGTGGCCAGTGGTGTGAGGTTCAACAAGGCTCAGTACCAGGTCCTGCACCTGGGACACACAACCCCATGCAATGCTACAGGCTTAGGAAAGAGTGTCTGGAAAGCTACCAGGCAGAAAAGGACCTGGTGGTGCTGATTGATGGAGCTGAACATGAGCCAGATTGTGTTCAGGTAGCCAAGAAGGCCAACAGCATCCTGGCCTGTATCAGCAATAGCATGGCCAGCAGGGCCCGGGCAGTGATCATCCCACTGTATTCGGCGCTGGTGAGGCTGCACCTTGAATAATGTGCTAGGTTCTGGGCCCCTCACTACAAGAGACATACTGAGGTGCTGGAGCGGGTCCAGAGAAGGGCAACAAAGCTGGTGAAGGGCCTGGAGCACAAGTGTTATGAGGAATGGCTGAGGGAACTGGGGTTGTTTAGTCTGGAGAAGAGAAGGCTCAGGGGATCCTTATTGCTTTCTACAACTACCTGAAAGGAGGATGGAGCCAGGAGGTGGCTGATCTTCTCCCAAGTAACAAGTGATAGGACAAGAGGAAACAGCCTCAAGTTGCACCAGGGAAGGTTTAGATTGGATATTAGGAAAAAAATATTCACCAAAAAGTTTATCAAGCATTGGAACAGGCTGCCCTGGGAACTGGTTGAGTCACCATCCCTGGAGGTATTTAAAAGCTGCATAGATGTGGCACTTAGTGACATGGTGGGCTTGGTAGTGCTAGGTTAATGGTTAGACTCAATGATCTTAAAGGTCTTTTCCAGCACAAATAACTGATTCTATAATCCTGTTGTGTGTGCATGCCACCCTATAGTATGATACTGTAAGAGAGAATTTGAATACTGAAAGTCAGGAAAATGAAAGTTTCTGTTCCTGTAACGCTACTAAAATCTCTTCTCCATATGGTGTATTTAAGCCATAATTATGATAAAATCCACAGGAAAAAAGAAAATCTTACATTTGTACTTGGGGCTAAATCATGGTTATAGTGGGAACTGGATGTTCATAATCTCTGAATTGTACACACTTAAATAGTCAACATAATAAATATGTTTGTATTGCATATGCACAATTGTTAAAGAAGAGACCTGCAAGTCAAACATTATTTATAGCAGGCTGTAGTTGCATTTCTTAGTATTGTGTTTAATGGTTTCTTTGTTAGAGTTTGAAACTTTGATAAATGCAGAGATGCCAGGACAGTATGACAGGAGTTTCATCCCTCAGTAAATGTGAAATGATTTGTCTTTCATGCTTAACAAGGGAAGAGGGGCTTTTACAATAGAGGGTTCTGCAGTTGAGCAGACAAAAGTATATAGCTAGATCAAGTGATTAGAAGTTGAAATATACAAATTTGGACCAGAAGTAAGGTGCCTGTCTTTAACAGCTGTGATAATTAGGCTCTGAAAAATGTAATAGGAATTGTTACTAACTCTCCATTAATAGAAATCTTTAAGACAGGATTGGCTTTTTTAAATTTTTTTTTTCCCTGTTTCAAACAGAAATTAATTCAGAGAAGTTCTCAGGTCAGATGACCCCCGGGGATGTTCTCTGGCTTCATAATCTGTGAATCCTCCCTGAGTCATATTCCAGCCTTGGTTATTCAAAAAAATGATCTTTGTGGTTGAGACTCTGGAAATCACAGAAAATGTCTGTGGCTTGCATTCCTATCTATAAAATGGATGTAGTCTATTTTTCCTCATATGGGTGTAGAAAATTGAGATGCTTCTATGCAGAGAAGCTTGGGATCTATAGGGCCGTGTCGATTTGAGTCAAGATGGGTGTTTGCAAGTAGGATTCAGGGACACTCATCTCTGGTGTTGAATAGAAACAGATTATCTGCCAGAAAGTGGCAGGGCAGAGGTAGATTGGATCACAGCATCTCTTGCTTACATATCTGGCATGGGTATGTGGTGCCAAGTGAGAGGATGACTGGCTGACACAACTGCTTTTTGATGCTTACTTTGTCTGGGAAGGCCTGTGTTCAGCAATGCCAGGCTGACTGCAAACAGAAATGTGTGTGTGCGGAAATCCCTCTCTTTTTGGATGTATATTTCTAGATGATTCAAGCTCCTTAATTGCCAGTTCTGTGTTGTATTAGGGCTATAATGGAAGCCAGGGATTGAAGTGGGTGGGAATGCTGGAAATGGTAGGTGATAAATGGGCTGAAAGCTACCAATAATTTTTCTAACCAGTATTACAGATCTTCACTCCTGTTCTCTCTGTGGGAGGATGGTACAGACACAGAAAGTCACCATGGCCCCATAAGAATGTGCACATAGAATTCAGGATCACTGGCTCCCATGGTGTGGGCATTGAAGAGCTTTTGCCAGAACATGGTAGGTCACGGCTAGTTTACACTTCTGCCACATCACTGCCATGCAGTTCCCACCTGCTGCCTGTGTAAGGGAAGTTCTTGGTTCCTTTTGGCCCTGGGGTTGCCTTTCCCAGCTGCATACTGCACAGCACCCTCAGCCTGCCACTGCGCACCATCAGTTTTTCAGGAGCTAACTGGATAAACTCTACTCTAGAACCCATTGAACTTGCCTGTAACAGCGCTTAATTAAAGTGCAGGAAGTTTGAAGAGATAGCAAGTTAAGGCTTAATGCAATAACAAAATGGCACTATTCCACCATCTGCTTCCTTCAAGATGCTAATTTCTTCCTCATATTTGTTTGTTTTAATTAGGAAAGAACCTTGATTAAAATGGAATGAGGAGGGTTAAGTGTAGAGGAATGGAAGGCAGGGAGGAGAGGAAAAGGAGAGTGCAGGAGAGGGAGAAAGGAATGGAAGATGCAGGTTTGACTATGCTGCTGAGCACTGCTCAGCAGCTCTAGACTAACCAACTAGGAATAAATATTTTGGCATTCGTGGCTACAGCTTGGACAACCAGCATAGCATTGTGTCACTGAGAAAGTCATAAAAGATGAAGGAAACAAATGAAAAAAGCAAAAACATTTTTCATGGAGCAATCTTTGTTATAACTGCGTCTTACCCACTTCTGCCGAGTCTTCTCTGATTGTACACCGTGACTTCGATGCTTTGCTTTTTCAGTCTGAAGTAATAATCCACATGGAAGAAAAGGTAACCAGACTTTCCCCATGTTCACTTCTTTCCTCTCCCTTGAACTACCATCTGTCTGCATTAAATTTATCTTGGAAAGACTTCAGTTTCTTATTAGCAGCTCCAGGTAAAAGAATTTTCAAGTGATTGATAACCATGTCTGCTTTAAGAATAATGTCAGCAATTTTCTGAATAGATGACCGATAAAAGAAAACTTAAAAAGGAATTAAAAACCACACTGCCTCATATTCTTAAGCAGTGGCTTTGGCCAAAACTTCAGGGATAGGAGCTTGGAAACTTTTAATTGGATTCATCTGACTTCCCTTTGTCTCTCGTTTTTTTGTTTCTTTCTCCATGCCTTTTTTTCCCCCTCTTCTCTTTCCTCTCTTTTTAACCCTCTTGAGAGTGAAGTCTGATTTCTCAAGCAGGTATAAATGTAATTAAAGTCAAACACAGCTCTTAAAAATGGGAAGCAACTAATTTCTTTTCTGGGCCATTGGTGTTGTGGGCAGATCTTGATACTGGAAAAGCACCAACCTGGGAGCATGAAATGGGGATACTGGAGTCACTGTAATAATAAAATGCTTAATAGCATGATGAGTAAAAATGCTTGTTTTACAGGAGACTATAAGCCTTGTGTTATTCTGGTTTTACCTCTTCTTCCCCTCCCTGCTGACAGAGGCTGTAGTTTTGACATACCCAAATCTACTGTCTAAGGGTTTCTCACTCTTCCCTTTGTATGCTACTTAGGATTTTTTTTTTAATACTTTTCCCTAGTGGAAAGTAATTCCATTCCCCTGTGGCAACCTGAAGAAATCTTGTGGTCAAAGAAAAATCTTCAATTTATTTAATCTCTTACCTGAAAATGGAAAAGAAAAAAAACCCAGCATCCCCGAACCAAACCTCTCACATGATCAACCGTTAACGGATTGGTGTTTTCTTTGATAACTGTGGAAGATGTATATGCTTTACATTACAGGCACATCCCCTTAGCTTAGCTCCCGCCTGTAGCACTGGCTACTTTGTTTTTTGCTGTTCTTAAATTTTATCAGTGTGACCCTTGCTTTGTAGCAAACTAGTGTGTATATATAAAACCAATCATTAATCAGTATGTACCGACAAATATTTTGTGGCTGGGAAGTTTAGCACATGGATGGGATCATCTGTGGATCTCTGGTTCAAAATCAAATGCTTTAATTTTGTTCTTTAAATATAATGTAATTGTTCCCTTGGGGCAGTATAGAAGACTCACTGGATCAATTCTAATCACATTGCTTAGTGTTGCGCACTTGAATACCTCTGATACACAAGCTATAAAAGAACCAAAGGAGAACTCAGGTTAGTGGGGACCACAGATTGAGTGGTATGCTGTGGCACCTTTGGGTTTCTGGGAAGTGGTATAATCACTGTCCCTGGAAGTGTTCAGAAAACGTGTAGATATGGCCCTCAGTGACATGGTTTAGTGGTGGACTTTGCAGTCCTGGGGTAAAGGTTGGACTTGATGATCTTAAAGGGTTTTTCCAACCTAGCTGGTTCTATAATTCTATTCTATTCTTTGGACATCTCCTGTTGCTAAATTAATTTGGTTTCTTTTTGTATTATAAACCCCATCAGGATCTGAATTCAATATGATACACTTAGCTTCATGTAATTCTGGTCATCCCACCTAGTAGATACATAGAAAAAGTTCACCAAACCCTCAGTGATATCTCTGGGAAGAGATGTGGAAGGATTGGGACTCCTCAGGTTGTGAGAAGAGGTCTGGGACAGGGAGTGCTGTAAACGCCGCAGTGGTTTGGAGAAGGAGGATGTGGCCTCCAGTTCCTAGATTACAGCCAAGGCTGAAGTAGAGAGGAGAAGGGTGGCTTTACTAGAAGTGTGTGAATGTGTGCTTAGATGTTGAAAAGCAGGACATAAAATGGCTGAGCAGGAGGCAGAATTCCACTCTGGCAGTGAACAGTATGAGATGGCACTGGAGGAAGAATCTGAGGAGGGAGAAAGGAGGGAGCACACACCAGCCCCTCTTAGTACAAAATTGCTGCAGTAAAGGCAGAGCTGCTTTCAATGTGCAGAGTGTGAAAAAATACTGAAAGAGGAGGTGCATTGGCTGGGGTGGCAGGGGGCATCAGTATCTAGCTGGTGTCTTGAAAAAACTTTCAACAGGAGATTTTTTTCAGCTTGGTGTTGCAGAGGCTGTTGGGGGTGAATGTCTGGAGTGGAAGATGTCCCTGTGGGTTTTGGGATTCTTAGCTTTTATGGGTGTGAAGATTAACAGAAATTTGTTCTTGAAGTCTGTGAAATCAGTTGAATCAGTGTGGTGGGTTTGTGTGTCTTCCCCTGATCTCCCCCCAGCAGGGATGCTTTAATCTTTTTTTGACCTTATTGCTATTGCCTACCTAAGCAGCAAATATTCTGCTAAGCACCAATATAGCTTTCCTACTGTGCTCAATCATGCACTCCTGCCTCTATGGTACTGTTACCTCAGACTTCATTTTAATCATCATGAAACAGCCTGCCGTTCTGTGGTTTAAAATCAACTAGTTGTGTGGTGAATGGCAGGTGCAGTTTGGTACAGTTGCAATCTTAATCTTTCCCACTAGTCAGAAAAAGCTATCGGGAATGGATATTTTAGGAGGTATATTTTGAATGCCTCTAATTCTGCTGCCATGGACAAGCAGTGTGTGTCATAGTGAAGCTGTATAGGATTCTCTTGGGAGACATCTGACAGAGAGCCAACAGTGAGCTGTAGTCCAAGACAACAGACTGGCTCGATGCTGCAGAGTAACTGTATACTTTTATTGACATGTATTTTTTAACAGGTGACTACTTCTAGCCTGTATTTGTGAGGTGCTCAGAAGACCACAGTAGGCTGATGGGTTTTACATATCCTTTCCTCTTTGCATTTAATTCTGTACAAAATCCTGCCTTAGGGATTCTGTAAAACCAGTTCAAAGTGATGTACATCTTCCCTTTCCTGTACATTGTGGACACAACTTTACTTTTTGCAGCAGTACACATCGCACATGTATGAAAACCAGCTGCTTTGTAAGCAGCTTTTCGTTTCTGTAGAAGACCAGTGTTTGCAATGAAACAGCTAAACCTGTGTATTTTTTTATAAGGCTAACTTAAATGTAAAGGTATGTGCTTTGTAGCTTTTTCCCCTTTATTTAGATCTGAATTAAATGTATAGAGGGATTTTCTCCTGTCAGATGTGTGTCTTTTGAACTTCCCTTTATTTTTTACTTTTGAAAGAAAAAGTAATTTTTTTCTTCCAGAAAAGTAGAGCAACATTGGTCTCTAAAGCAAGCTTAAATAGTTGCACTTACTTGGCTGATCCTTAGTGCTAGGCAGTGCTGCATAAATGCAGCCTGCCTGACTTTACACCTTTCCCTTTGTCCTGGTTTAATATGCTGTAAAATCACCCTACCTCTGAGTCTTTTAGGCATTTTAGAGGGTCACTGGTGAAAAATGGAGGTAAATGTACGTATTTTTTCCTCACGTGGTTGACTGCCTTTTTTTTTTGAGCCCAAAAGAGTTCTCCCTTTGTGGGGTTTAGGGAAAACAGAAAGGTTGCATATCTCCTGACAGAACAGTGCATAGACTGCAGGCTGTGATTCCTATTTGAAAAACAGAGTGTCCGATGTACAGATTCACTTGATTTGTATTTAAATGGGGAAGGTGAGTGCCCCGGTTTCCCAGGTTGTATCACAGGAAGGAGGTATCATATGGCCAGGCATGGCAGTCCTGGGAGGTGCAAACCATGTAAGCTCCACCACTGGGGCCGAGGAGCTCTGGGGACCTGCTGTGCTGTGGGAAGCTGTCTAGTGCTGGTGGAATGAGAGGGCAGCTTGAGGTGGGTCAGGAGTTGGGGCAGACGAAGGCTTTTCCTCTCCCTGCCATTGCCCTGCCTTTCTCCCTGCCTCCTGAGTAAACCTGCACTTCTTTGGGGCTGAGCCATGAGGAGTAACAGAAGAAACTCTGCTGTCTTTTATAGGTGCATCTTGCTTTGCTTAATTTGAAAGGGGACTATTAATGTCATAAAGGAAAATAGGTTGCTCCTACCTTTGCTTGTCTTTTGAGTGGGTCCAGCACTTTACAATCACTAATTAAACTTTACAGTGTGGCTGCTGTGGTCTTAACTATATTCCCTGATAGAGCACTTTGCCTAAGGTCACACAAACAGGTCATGAGCCTTCCTCTTTTGACTCAGTGCATGTACCCTGGCTGCTAAGAGTATGGATCTTATTGCATGAGGAACGACCAAACAGCACGATATTGGCAGCCAATAACTAGGCACCATAGATAAAATGAGTTAAATTAATGTGCGATGAAGTTACACAGGGGAGAAGTTTGGCCTAGAATCTGGCAACTGGCAGGTTGCAGGAACCATCTGTTGCCTGTGGTACCAAGTAATAATTTCTGTAGTTACTTCTAAATCTTAGTTACTCAACACAATTTGGAAACAGAAGTTCTCCCAGGTTATTACAAGCACTTCAGGTATCTTTTAAGTGTTGATTAGCAAAGCTTTTCCCCCTGTTTCTCCCAGACTTATTTTTGTACTCATGACAGGTGTGGGGTGGGAGACTGGAGTGCTCAGTCTACCCATGAATGAGTGCTCTCACTAGTGATTTTTTTTTTTCCAACCCATATGTTTTAGCTATATCCTAGGCAGAGCGTCTCCTTAGACGGAGAGAGGAGTTTTACTTGTTCCTTTGTTATTTGCCTTACTGGTGGATGGTAGAAGTATCGTTGTTGCTCCGGCAGAGGAAGTTTGTGGTGGTTAATTTAGAAACTGGGGCTAATCCTGCATCTTTTCTCATTGGCTTCCAGTGTGTTATCAGCTAGCAAAAGCTTTATGCGGAAGAAAGAGATGAAAACTGGTGCCAAAGAATAGTGAGAGCCATCACTGCCTTATCACCTATCTCTGGAGCTATGCATAACTCCCCAGCCAGATGCTAAGCTGAGCGCAGGGCCTGGTATGAAGGGGAGAAAGTGGGGCTGTTAGCAAGAACTGCTCATAATGTTTTTGTTAAAATAATGGCTTTTCAGGCTGTGAAAACAATGTTAGCAGAAAGGATGTATTATTCAAAATGTTCAGATTCTTTTGTTAAAAGGGAGGGAAATACATTTAAAATTGATTTGAAATGAAAAGTTATGCAATTGCTAGGAATGAAGCTATTTATATAGCAGTCTGTTTTCCCACTTTTCCTATTCTGTGCTTCTTTCCCAGAAGAAATAAAAAGAAACAACAAATAATGACTGGAAGTTACTATAACGAAAGCAGGTAAATTAAAATGTTTTATTTCTAAATCCAGAAAATTCAATGAAAATGATGCTATAAAATAAATGTTTTTTTGTTTTCCCTAGGGTTTTCATAGAAAACAGTTGTTCTTTGTCAGCTGTATTGCTAACTGTACGGAGATTTGTATTTAGTATGGAAAAGCACAGAATATGTCCCGTGCAGGTACTGTGGAGATACTCCCTGACCCACTATTGCACCTGCACCCTGAAAGATTCTGTCCTGAGGAGCTGCAGGAATTCAAGTCTTCTCCTCACTTTTTCTTTTCTTTTTTTTTTCTTCTTTCCTATTTTTAAAATATGTGAGTTTGAATCCTGACTTGAGCAGGTTGAGCTGGGATTTTGAATTCGCAGCCCAGTCACTCAGAATGTCAATTGTCTTCCAGGGCACTGCACTGTGAGTCCCAAGGCTGGAAGCTTTTTAAAAGACCATTTGACTTTTAAAGGAACACTTGCAGGATAATATATATCTTTTAGCTCTTTCTAAATCGACCAGGTGTGATTGATTTATCAATATGTAGCAACTAATGCTTAAATAAAGGGACATGTCTTCACCAGTGGTGTTGAAATGCTCCATTAGAAAATTTGAAATAATTTCTAAAGGCATTAAGTTCCATAATGCTGCTGGTTAGCTGCTCCCCCCTCCCTTGGCTCACATGTGGTATTAAGATGGCTGACAGGCTTTGCTTATATCTCTGGCCCTGGCACGCTGCTGTCTAGTTTGGGGTTTTCAGGAATGAGATTTAATACAGGGAGAGAATAGAACAGTGCTATTGCAGTGTCTCCTGTCCGTTTCTCAGATGGTGATGGGTTATTCTCTGCCACACTGGTTCCCAGTGTTTTTATCCAGCTTCATTTTAAAATGAATCAGGCAATTGTGCTATCCTCCCCTGTCCTGGGTTCAGCAGTAGCAGTCATTTTTCTCCTTCTTAGTAGCTGGTGCAGTGCTGTGTTTTTGATTTTTTG
>WYDI02023162.1:0-99542 GCA_009867235.2 Psittacus erithacus
GCGAAGTTGGATTCCTGGTGGTGCGGGCTGGAATAGGAAACGGAGAGGAGGGGAAATAAAACACCCAAAACCAGACCCCACAGAGTCTTGCAAGCTCCGGGGCTTGGTTTGAAGGTGTCAACTTTGGGAAATGCCACTGTTTATCTCCGCGATATAGCCACTGCCCGTGGTGTTAGCTGTGACCAAGGTAAGCGGAGGGGTGACCCCCCCCCGGCCCCTGCCTCTCCCCCTCCGCGGCGCGGGGATGGGTGCCTGCTCTTTGCCATTAGTCTTTAGTTTTGTTACCTTGCTGGCTGCTCGGTGTGCAGCGGCGAGAAAAGGAAGGAGAAGCTTGGTGAGATTGCACTACGAGTTGAGTTAAGTTGCGCCTGATTTTAATCTGGGAATCTCGTCTCTCTATGTGCGTGTGCATGCTTTGGGCAGAGATGCAACTGAGCTTTACCTAGATAAGCAGATGCAACGGATTTTTTTAATTTTTTTTTTTTAACCCCCTAGCTAAGGATGCAAGTTGATTTTGCATAGCTAAAGAGATGCAGCTGAGCTCTGGCTGGCACTGTGCACAACTGATCCTACATAGATAAAGAAACGCATCTGATCTTTACCTACATGGAAATGAGCTGGTCCTCAGCTTGAGGGAGCCCTGATGGCCCCTCTGTGTACGCAACCTACGGCTGGGAGGGAGAGCCGTGAATGTACTGCTGATGATCCAATATCCGCAGCTACTTTGCTATAATTAAAGGGAGGATGGTGGTGGTGTTTGACAAGCCTGAAACCCAAATGCAGCCCCCCCACCTGGAGATCATTCGGATAAGCTTTCTGCTCATCTCCCTTTCTCTAGCGCCTTCCTCTACCCCCTCCCCCCTTCCGACTCTTCCTACGTAGAAAGGTAGCTAATAATATTTAGTCTCCGGGCTAAAAATAAGCTCTGGAAAGTCAGCAGTTTGGCGGAGCAGCGGCGGTAGCGGCAGTGCTTGCAGGTAGAGAAGCTCTGGGGCTCTCCGGCTCCGCACGGAGATGTGTTCCGCTCCTCCACCCGCCCATGCTGCCGCGGAGGGGTGCGCTCCCGCGGAGGAGGGGTCCACGCTGCCTCCGCCGCTCTGCTCCGGCCAGCCTGCGCCTCCGCGTATGGGGATTCCCGGACACCGGCAGCAGCCAGCCCGGGGGAGTGGGACACGGAACGGGGAGTCCGGCTCCCCTCAGCCCAGCCCTCCACGGAGCGGCGCGGGGGTGACTGGCGCTCCCTGCGGCAGAGCCGGCGGCGCCCCGCGGCCGGCACCGCTGCGGCGCCGGGGCCCGCCGGGGAAGGAAGGAGGGAGGGAGCTGGTGAGGAGGAAGGAAGGAAGAAAAGAGGGAAGGGGGGAGGATCTGTGCCCCCCTCCCCGCCTCCCACCGCGGCTAGCACGTAGCTCCGCCGAGGAGGGAACCCCGCGGCAGGCGGGGAGCTGGCACCGCGGGGGACGGCGCGGCATCCCCGCCGCGGACCGCACCGGCAGCCCCAGGCCGGGCTCCCCCCGCCGCTGTGGGTGTCGGTGTCCCCGCCGCGGTTGCTACGGCGACCACCTCCCCGCAGGGAGGCACCATCCTGCGGGAAGGGGGCCGGGGATGCCGCACGTCCCCCCCTTCCGTCCCCATCCCCCGGGAGAGGCTCGTCGGCAGCAGCCCCTTGATAAAGAGCTAAAATGGACGTGCTGCAGGATGACACCGGGGGTAGCTCCCACTAATTCGGTCACCTGGCTTCTCTTCTGCGTTAGTACCTATCGGGGGGGTGGGAGGTGGTTTTTTATCATTAAAGACAAGCAGGCATCCTGCTTTCCTGGAGATGAGCGGGTGGGAGCCCAGGTACGGCGCCGGGCAGGATCCCCGTTGTGTATTTTCCCATTTCCACTCGTAGACCTTGCGTTTTCTGGGAATGCCTATCAGGATATGATGAGAGGCGCTTCTTGGGAGCGCCAAGGTGAGCAGAAACTAGCCCGGGAAGAGCTGGGTCTTGGAAGCATCCGTCATGGGCAGGCTGGATAAAACTCACACACACCTAGTCTGCAGTCTCGGTTTCATTCAGTTCGTGATGAAACGTCCCCTGATCTTTTTTTTTCTTACTCTATGAAAAAGTCAGGTGGTAGAGTTAATACGCGAATACACCTACCGTGTTCTAGTGCTGATGAGCCCTACCAAAACCTATCCACTTCCCAAGAAATGGTTCTGTTATATAGGGGTTGCCAGGGAGCTTCTATTTGTATCAATTTTCCACTCCATGGGTAATCTTGTATATCTTCCTATATTTTAATTTTACACCCATTACTTCTTTTCCGGCTCTTAAAACCCCTCTTGGCCCCAGTATTTCTCTTTCTGCCTCTGTTGCTGTGTTTGTCTTGAATTCTAACAGTTCTCTGCAGTTGCATGGGATGGATGGCTGCTAACAAATGACACTGGGCCCTATTCAGTCACATTTGCTCACGGTGACTCATACCTTCATCTGCAAGTAGCTTTATTGATTTTAGTATCTACTATTTCTCCAAGAGCTGTCACCACCGTGGTGGTGGTTCATCACCACCTTTCATCGCTTATGGTTATGATACTGTAAAATGTCCCATCTCCTTCAACTATCTTTTTGTCTTGCAAAGTTTTGCTGTCTGTCTTGCTCCTTTTTATATAGTTTTCCTTTTATTTAACCTGATACCATGAGTGTCGTCTTTAGTGGTTTAGTGGCTGCTGGGTGTCTGTGTCCAGCATGAGATTTTGTTTTCATATGGTACTTGATGTAGGCATGGTCTCCCTCCAACTTTATCATTCTTGGCATTTCTCCATTTGGATAATCACTTGATTTTTAGCATCATTCAATAACTTCTTATTTCAAATGGTCTGATAGTCCTCACTATTTTTAGTGATCACCGTTCACAGACACGTGTCCTGGAGGATTATGTCTAGTATTTCATTATTCTGAGGTGTCTGGATGCACACATTTCCCTTTGTGAAGCAGGTCCTTTATTTTGTTTCTTTATCACACTGATACTCTTGAGCTCTCAGAAATGCCCCAAGAAAATGAAAGGCTGGTTGCCATTTAGTAACCATATGCTGCTTCTAAAATACAGTGGTGTGCGATTGCTCTGCCATGAGAAATTCTGGAAAGGTGGATGAATCCTGAGGGACAGATTTTCCTCAGAGCTGTAAGTCTCACCATGAATCACTGTAGTAAATCACCACAGAGTGCTCAAAGATGTAGCTGTTCGAATTTTTTTAATCAGATACACAAACAAAGAGAGCATCCATAAGATTTTGGGAGATCTAGTTCATTCCTCCAGCAAAAAATAACCACAACAAGTGCTGTAAACAGCATCTGCAAGAAACAGTACCTCTCAAAGCCATTGAAAATCAGCAGGTTCCTCAGGCCTGGGAAAGAGACAGGTAGCACAAGGTAAAATCCATATGGACAGCCACTTTCACAGCTCACTCCCCTTTGAGCAAACATTAGATTGGGGCAAAGAAATTGGGGCTAGCGAAAACAGGCTTGTCAAGGCAGTCCTTGAAATGGGGATGATGGCTTTTTGGGCATGAAGAACTAGAAAGAACTGAGAAATGTGGGTTAGAAACACTGGGCTGGGTTTATAATCCTTATTTTAATTTGTAGTCAGTGAGTCCAGCTGTTAACAGGCACCACAGAACACAGGCAGATGATATGTAGAAAAGAAGTTAATCCTTGTACGCCTGAAAGTAAGGGTTTGAAACCAGTGTGAGTATCATGTGTTTCCCTCGTGTTTGGGTTTCCAAATGGTTTTACACCTCCTATCTGTGTCTCTCCCACCACATGGTTAGGAATACTAAAATGCCCTGGCAGGGAAGTGTCAGAGGATGTCCTGGAGCACCCAGGATGCCTGATGTGCAGTTCTGCAAGCCAATGGCTTGCCTACCTCAGTGAATGCCTACACCCACATGCCGGCAAGGTGCAGGGCAGGGCAGGGCAAGGCACTGTCTTCTCCCGTTAACCAAAAATATCTCTGAGACACACTCTTGCAAAAATTCTAGCCAGGAAAACATATCAACTGACATGGGGTTCATATAACAACTGCCCACCCTTTTCATTATTTCACAAATGTGTGATTCGTGCTTGTGAGCTGTCACCGTTAACATTTCCATCTGTCTCAATATTGCTTCTATTCTTAGTTGCTATGTGATAGATGTAGGTGTATGAAAAGGATTTTTCCCCCGTCCCTGTGCCATGAAACAAAATAAATGAAAGCCACATACATGTATCCACACATTTCATGCAAGTAGCAAGAAATACAGGCACCTTTGCGGCACTCCCATTACTAGAAGTAAAGGTGGAGCAAGAAGCACATGCCTGTGGCCTCTCAGTGCTGCTAGAACATGTACTCAATGGGGAAAACCATAAATAAGTCAAAATCTAACCGCAAAAGAACAACATTGCTTTGATCTGTCTTTGAATGTGCTGCTTGAGAGTCTTATTTTCCTAATCATGTAAGTATGGGAGTAATTTTGCTTATCATGTAATCCTAATTGGTCTTTTCCTGAGGCAATCTCAGAGGGAAAATAGCCATGACCTGCTTTGGTGTTCAAGGAATCGGGCCTTCAGCTGTGCAGATACTTCCCAACTTGGAGCTTTCAAGGTACTCCTTGCTTGGACAAACAGAAAACCCTGCATAAAATAGGCAAAACCTGCCTTTCTCCGTACCTCTATGCCAAAACTGGATTCAATGGGATTCACTGTAGAAGTGAACAGGAATTCCACAACAGCCTCCAGCAAAAGTGAAATCTGGCTCCAGTCACTTTATTCCCGTTGTCATTTGAACTTCATGGCAGAATGCAAACTCAGAATATCCTGCTGAAAAGTGCCTTTTGAAGTCACTAATGAATGTGACTGGTTTTCACCCACAGTGCAGCTCCACACTTCTCAGGGAGGCAGGGGTTAGGGATTAGAGGTTTGGTCTGTGGCATTAACAGGGCTGTGGGAGACTGGCCCCTGCTCCTCCTTGGCTGGCAGAGAGCCTTGAGGCTGGGGCATTTGCCATACAGCCAGCTCTGCTGTCGGTAAATGCTTTTCCCATGGTCCTAAGCTGTTGTACTCCCATGGGGAATATTAGTGGTGGGACTGTAATGGACCAAGGTCTTGCCATCAGTGGCCAAGTGTGTGCTTTCTCTTCCCCCTGCCTTTCTGTAGTCTGGTCTATCCTTTTTTGTTTTTTTCCTTCCCAAAATAGCACACAAACCCCCAATTTAACAAGTGTAAACCGTACGCTCTGGCCTCCAATTTATTTTGACATTTGGCAAGAATGATTACGCAACATGTTCATTAAGTCATAACATTTTCACTACTTTCCGATTCCAGCTCCTTACTGACTGCAGCACATGCAAAAATAATGAACTTATTTATTCTCCAAAGGGACAGTAGACCCCAAAGTTCCCAAGAAAACACATTGTTTACAAGTGCAATGTATGCAAAGGCTTTTAAAGCTCTAGGTCTCACCTGATAGCTAAACCAATAATGGTTCATTTCTGAAGGGGGACCAAAGGGGGTTTATCACTCACTAAAATGTTAATAGGTGCAGCTCAGGAGGTCTCACCAAACAAGTTGTTTCCTATTTTCTTAAACAGAGCCCCTTCCTCCTGTCAAGCCTTTGTGGCACTTGGGAATAATGCAGCAAATAGTTACAGTGATAGGTAATTAGATGGACCAGCCAAAAGCAATATAAAAGGGGGATGGTAGAACAAGGATTACAGAAGGTGTGTGGGCATTTTGACATCCAGAAAGCATTATAGATCTGGTCTCAACTACCTCAGTCTCATGATGATAATTAAGAAATGTGGGTGTAGAAAAGCTCTTTTGCATGGTTTGGTTGGATTATTGCTGCAGTTCAAAAACACAATTGGCACAAACACCCACATTGGACATGATTGCCCTTTGATGAGGCAGATACTGACTTTTTAAAGCTGACATAGTTAAAATTATGTGTAAAGTTTATGGGGCCACAAGCTTCTTGCTAGACTCCATTATTATAACAAATGGTAAAATACAAGCTGAAGCAGTTTAAAACAAAAAATTGAGGCATGTTGAGGAAGAAGGGATCCTGGCAGTGGGAAGACTTTGTGATTAACCTTTCTCTCATCTGCTTAGCAAGAGTAGAAGAGCAAGGGTAGTGTCCAGGGGGTTTGCTTTGTATTTGTGGTCATACATCCTCTCTAAGTAGAGACAATGTTCCTTGGCTGCTTTGTTAATAAAGTTTAGTTCCTATACATCTTTGGTGGTTCGTGGCAGGTCTTTCCCGTTCTTTTTCCTCTATTTGTTCATCAACAATACAGAAATGTTAACAAACTCCCCTCTGAGCACTGAATCAAGTGAAAATTACCATAAATTAAAATTTGATGATGATAATAATAATGTAATAACTTTGAGCTTCTTTTTTTTTGGTAAGAAAAGCTTGTGAATGATGGAGGCTGTCTAGATGGGGACTGCTTGTGCCTAAGATAAGACATAACAGCATAGGTTAACGTATTCACTCTTGCAGTGTGTTATGCTAATATTAGAGATGCTAAACCTGTACAGCTATGGAAATGTCAAAGTATTGACTTCAGCCCTGATCCTGCATTCAGGTTTCTTTATTCTTTTACATCTTTCACTCCTTACAGCAAGAGCAACAGAAGAAGGCTGTATGGTGGCCAAGTGGTCGTCCTGTATCTGCCTTTTAGCTCCGTTCAGATTTTCCCAGAGGAAAAACAAAAGGCCACACATTGACAAAGTAGACAGAGTTGTGAAAACATTTGACATTTTAAAATGATCTTCCCTCCCCTCCCCCAATATTTGCAACACAAACTCAGCTCTGTATTGTTTTACAGAGTGTTTAAGCAATCTTTCAGTATTTCCCTTTAAAGCTACTATCAAAAGTCTGACAATGACTTCCGATAAAATACTCTGATTCAAAACAAAATGCGTCATGAAAAGGCAATGGGTTTCAGGGCAACAGGTGGTTACCAAAAGAAGAAGAAAGAAAAAAAGGGGGGCAGCTGATTCTGACAGCAAATACCTTTTGAAACCTGACCAACTCTACTGCAAATGGGATGCAGTGGGAGTCATGAGCAAGGGTCAAGAGAACGGAGCTGCCTAGGTGGAGAGTTGGCTCTGCTAAATACATGTTCACTCACATCTGCCAAATGTTCATAAAAGCATCTGACAAGCTATTTGGCTGAATTTTGTAAACAGGTATCTGATAAAATAGCGCTGGCCAGGAAAACAAAAAGGCCTAGCTGTTTTTTAAGTGAGGCTAAGTTCTGGGTTTGGAATTTGCCAGCGGATGATGATACATCTCAAGTTTCTTTTGTTTGTGTATGTGTCGCCTGCTGTAGCCTGAAGTGTGACACCCCTTATTCTATTGCTGAAAATCTATTGCATTGGACAAGAAAAAGGAATAATGTATCTATTGGTTATAGAAAGGCATCTACACAAGAAGCAAATCTTACAGGATTTCCCACATGAATCTCTTTTCATGTCCCAACTTTGGTTTACTAACTAAGTTATTCTAAGTCCTTATACCATGCTCATCATTCATCATGGTATTTGAACACCTTTCTAAGTGACATGACTAGTATCTGTTACATTTTGCTCTCATCCTCTTTGAAGGGAACGAGTACTTTCAAGTCTAAGGCTCTTAGGTTTTTTTAGGAAGGAGAGTTTAATCATAGATTCACCTGATTCTTCTCTTTCTCCGAGGCATTTGCTCCCACATCAGCAGCCGGTCACTCTATCCACCACCTATTCCCCAGGC
The DNA here is from genome assembly GCA_009867235.2 of Psittacus erithacus. Lineage (NCBI taxonomy): Eukaryota > Metazoa > Chordata > Aves > Psittaciformes > Psittacidae > Psittacus > Psittacus erithacus. Next base: position 7,773 of record WYDI02023162.1, read on the forward strand.
AGATCTGATTCTCCTGCCTTTCCGCCCGCCACCTGTTGTTTTCCTCTTCCCAAATCCTTCACCTAGACTCAGCCACCAGCCGCCCAACCATGGCCATAGCCCAGGATACCCCCTGCTTTTCCTGCCTCTTTTTTTTTGAGCTCTTTCAAAGACCTGAATGTCTTTGACTTCAGAGGGGCTTTTAATCCTCAGTCTACTGCCTCTGGCACCAAATAGTTATTTTAATCATCTACTTTCCCATCAAAGATTTCTAGCAGCATTCTCTAAAGAAAATTCGTCTGGCTCACAAATTTTAAGGAAGCCAAAATATCTTACAAGAAGGCTGCGCCCTTTTTAAGGCAAAGCTACAAAGTTAATTTGCAATAGCCAGAATTTCATATTCATTTATCTGTGAGGATTTTCCGTACAAAATGGGGAGGAAATTCAGAATAATGTTAGGCATACACTTCAGGCCAGAAGGAAAGCTAAAGATGATGGACCTTTCCAAATTGTTTTCTTTTGGGTCTGTACCATCCCCTGGCAAGTCAGCCCGTCCAAGAGCAATAGGCAAGACTAAGGCAATGTACTGGCTCACTTTCTTGACCATCAGAGGCCATTTCACCAGCTGCTGCCCGTGTGTGACAGCTGCCCAGGGCTGTTTTTAGCAGCAGAACTTCCTAGCTCACCTTTGCCAGGGCTGTAAACATCATGAAGATGATGATGATGATCTGAGTTACACCAGTTCCCTCTCAGCAATGGACAGTCAGGCAGACTTCAGCACATGCTCTCCTAGGACATACTGGGGATGGTGCAACCATGGATCCAAGTCTCATTTGGATTAGTTTGCCTTTTGCTCTCTCCCAGTTTGGGTTCCCAACATGGCTTGCAGGCTGAGGTAACCCCTGAGACCCTGCACATAGGATCAGCCATCTCCACAAAGTTCACAGCTAATTGTGGGTGGACATTAATACCTCCCTGCATAGCAATAACCTCCTGCTCACCCTTGCTGCAGACCTGTAGGCAGTAATGAGACATGCACTGTTCCTGCAGCCAGAAAAACAGAGATGGGAGGGATGGGGAACTGTGCAAGAAGGCGGTTTGGAGGACACAGAGCCCATGATATAGGTAACCATGGGGAAAGGGTGGGGAGGATACAGAGAGCTGCTGGAAGAGGAAATTGGTTGTGAGACGTGAGGGAAGGAGCCCTTGGAGGAGTCTCTGGCAGATGTATGGCGTGTTCAGGTGCTCAGCTCAAATCTTGGCATTGCTGTTAGTTTTATCAACCTTTTCTCAAGCTTTGTCCAAACCCACCTTTGACTCCTGAGAAAAAGACAGCACAGTCTCTTAGACACAGGCACTCAGAGACTTTAGGCCAGGATACAGCATTATTGCCGTGGTGGGATCAAGACATGGTCATGAGCCATCCCTGAGCCCCCAGGTACCAATCCTCCAGTGGAAGCACAGTTTTACTCTTGTAAAGGAGACATCTGTGCTGCAGCTGAGTAAGTTTTTCCTTATCCATAATCATAAGCACTTGGCAAGGCAGAGACAAGGTGATGATCATAGAATCATAGAATAGTTTGGGTTGGAAGCGACCTTCAAAGCTCATCTAGTCCAACCTCACAGCAATGAGCAGGGACATCTTCAACTAGATCAGGTTACTCAGAACCACATCCAGCCTGACCTTGAATGTCTCCAGAGATGGTGCATCCACCACCTCTCTGGGCAGCCTGTGCCAGGGTTTTACCACCATCATTGTAAAGAATTTTTTCCTCACATCCTGCCTGAATCTCTGCTCTTTTATGGCAACATAGATTGGCAAGTGATTGATAGGGAAGGAAAACTATAAGATTGTATGGTTCAAGCATTTGCAGAATAGATGCTTTAGGTACCTGAGGATATTCCCCAAACCCTATTTATTATACTAATGCAAACAAATTTGATGGGAGGAGCAGCTCAGATGGAAAAGAAATTGTGATGCATCTTACCCAGATGTAAGGTTCATTTTCCTGGAAAGCTATTTTAGCAATCCCTCAGCTATCTGTCAGTATGTCCTGCCTGGCTGTATCTGAAACCTTGATGGGGCAAGCTGCCCACCTTCTCCTGAGTCCATGCTTTTTGTGGGATGCTAGTAAAGATCCATGGTTAGCTAAAAATCAAGCAGCTAAATTCAGGTGGAGGTGTAGGACAAGTTTGTCAAACAGACAGCCAGAATGTGGGTTTTGTACACTTGTCTTTTGTTTGGGTTATTACTCGGGCTCAGCCTTTTTTCGTGAGTCTATCTAATTCCATCAGTACGTGGAATTAACACAACATTCATTTACCGCAAGTGTGAGGGCCTGACAAAAGCACAGCAAACCCAAACTGCAAAATAAACTATGTTATCAGTTCGGCTTCCCCAGCTCTGGTAAGTGGTGCAATTTTCTGGCACTTAACAGGGTCTAAATTAAGAAACTAATCAGAAATAAGCCTCTAAATTATACTGGTTCTTATTCACTTTCTTTTATCTTGATACAACTTCTTAAAAGAATATTTTTAACAGATCTTTTAAACATTTGTAGTAAGAGGCAATAGACAAAATGTCATAATTTCCATATGAAGGAGTTTCTCTCAGTTTAATTTTTGTCTAAAAAGCCATTTTACCTTAATATGGTCCCTGAGTCTCAGTAACATATTCTGTCGCAATGACTTTTGCATCAAAACATTTTTTCTGTTTCATATCTGAGATGTTGAATATTTAAATTCCATATCCTTTTTGATCTTAATTCCCATCACAGAGGAGCTCTTTAGGCCTCATCAATGTGCTCTAGGTGCAATATCAGAGTATATTTTTCATATTATGGGATCTAACCCAAATTAAGGAACCAAAGGGGAAGAAACAATACATGCCTGGAAGGGGAAGGGATCCTGCTTGGAGCACGTAGCAGGGTAAAGCATCAAACAGCAATGTAATGCAAGTCTAAAATAAGGGTTTAACTGCCTTGCTGCAGAGTCCTCACTGAAAATCGAGCACTTGGCTCTCCTCTGATTTAAATACTTCGCATTCCGGTTGACTTCAGTGTTTTTTATAGTCAAATAAGTCCAGGCACTATAAGGCCATATAGTACAACTGTGAGTTGCAGTACATTATAGCAGATTAAACAGGCTAACTAATGAAATACAAAAGGGTGTTTAAAGCCACCGGTCCCTTGTAAGCATTTACGTTTCAGCTGTATAAACTACATGAAAAATAAACAGTATCCAGGAAATAAATGTAGATAATGTTGTTTAAGAATGAATACTCCAATGGCACGAGTCCTGAAACACCGAGAAAAGGCCCCACTGAATGTCTCGCCAAAGCCAGGGGTGGATTTTACTGGAGTAGTCTTTGAGTTGCATCCAGCCCTAAAAATAGAAAGGTTTGGGCATGTGGAGTGTGTGGCTGCTTTCTTCCTGCTTGATGTTCTGGCTGCATGGGTTTTGTGGTGGTGGTCATGTCCCCTGTTGGATGCTTCTGCCCCACTGTCACCTCTCAAGAGCCACTCTGTCCTTGTACAGGCTGGGACAGACAAATCGATATGTTTTCCCATTTGAGAAATGGTGAAGGACTTGAGAAAAGTTATTTTAGAATATCTTAACATTTGCATTGATTTTCTGAATCAATATTTCAGGAATATATCAATATTTCTCCTTCACCGCAGATAGAGACCATCCCTTTTATATGGACAAGTGAAAATTGCCGGGCTGACACATGCCTGCCTATTTGTCTCCAAAGTGGAATGTAGTAACGCTTATACACATCATGATTCCAGCCATTAAATAAGTGGGAGATTAACAATCCTAAGTGTTCAAGAAACAGAAAAGACAGCAAACAAATGAAACGTTAGTCAAGGGGAACTTGGGCTTTAATGTGACTAATCCAGTACTTGTTTCTTGAGCCACAAGTCATGGTAACTGGAGGAGGAGAACATGATGCGGTCTGGGTTTCATTTTGAGGACTCTATTTAATCTTTATTGCTGCACTAGTAATTTTAGTTTGCAATTAACAAAAATATCTACTGTTCCTCAGATATTTCTCTCTAGTGTTTTAGGTGCTTAACATGGAAAATGCTTTGAACTATGGAGTTGCTTCTTAGGTAAAATAGCTCAATACCCTATTTAAAAAACAGATCTTGAATTCATCTTCAAACACATCAGCTTGTTAAAAGTATTGACATGGCTGTGCTTTAAAGAGGGATGGAGCCAAAGCACCTTAACTTCTTTGGGAAGATGAAGACAGCAATCTAAGTGCATTCTGAAATGCCTTAATATGCAAGTAGCACAGGGCAGGAGAGCTACAAGAACTATTTAATGTTTACACATGCCTTTCATTCCCAAGGATCTCTGCGTACCCAAGGAGGATCCCTCCTGCCAGCTCTGGGCTGGAGGTGGTGGGTACCCGGGCATAGCTATTGGCCTCCGGCACAGAATGCCATCTCCCTTCTCCCCTCCCTGACTGTTTGCTTTAGATCTCTTATCACCCATCACCCTCCGGGCAATATCACACAGCTGCCTGCACCTGGCGAAGGGAGGGCTTGAGCTTCATGTCAGAGGAAATTTTATTTGCTCGAATAGAAATAAACTACAAAGGAGCACTCACAGGACTGCAAACCTGGGGGTTTGGACCTTACTTATTTTTAGGATAATACCAAAAATAAGCTCTCCACAGTTATGCATGGAGGAGGGTTTGGTAAGGTACATACATACTCTGACAAGATGCCTGGCTAAGTTTATCAAACCCCTGCAGTCTGATCCCTTTAAATAATAAAAATTATCTGCTGCATTGCCTCTAACTGAAACCCGCTGAATACTTACAGAAAAGAAGAGATGAGTCAATCCCAACACCTTTCACCCACAAGTGCACCAAAGTTTTTATGATCTTCTTTAATCATAGAGCTCCAATGGCTGGATTCATCACCGGAGTGCATCTCCAGCCATCTAATCTTTCCACACTTCTCGGGTTTCCCCCATCCTGAGGAATCACACACAACCTCTTTGGGGAAGAGGGGATTTTATTTTCCCTTCTCATGTCTGTGGCTGACTCAGAGCCTGCTTTGTTGCTGTTGTTCCATGCCCTCTTTTCTATCCACTGCAATGGAGCCGTGGCAGAAAGGAAGGGAGGCGAGGGGCAAGTGGGGAAAGGCTCTGAGCTGCATGCCAGACAAACAGCCGGTACACTGGATACCCTCAGTCATAACCCAGATACTTTGCTCAGGTGCTGGGTGTTTAATGCCTCCAAAATGACAGCAGTAAGGCAGAGACACTTGGGAGGTGAATTCCCAGTTTCAGCGAGTGTCAAATCGTTAAATGATAAACCCAACTTTTCATTTTGCTGCTGGGTTGGATTCATTCTTTATTATTCTTTTTTTTTTTTTTTTTGCCTTTTTTTTGCCTGTTTTTGTCTTTTTGCCTGTGCCACCATCCTCAATACCCGCCCTCCACTCAGCAGGGCAGGGCCAGCCTGCCAACAGCTCCACACTGGCCGTGGGACCAGGTAGTCAGGATGAAGAGTGAATTATCCTGGGGGCTACCCCCAGCCCTTCTGCACAGGGGAGAGGGGTTTCCTGGGTGGTTTAAGAGCATGTGGAATTCGTACAAAACCCCAAAAGGGAAGCCTGGAGATTTGGACGGGGAGGACTGTGTGTTCATCACTTGATGTATGTGGTAATTGTCACGTATGATTCATATTCCTTTTCTGTGACAGTTGATGCCAGTAGAGACAACTACACGAGCAGTGACAGGGAACAAACACAGAAGGGGTGTGCTCGTCAAACAAGTATGTTCATGAGCAGCTTAATGAATTTATATATAATAGACACATGCATTTCCTCATTTGCAAAATACTAATCTGCACCTACCACAGAGCTCTGTTCTAGAAGCGGTTTCATGCACATAAATTGTGCTGAAATCCCTGACTAGAAGGCATGGGACAAGATCCAGGGTACAGATCCCCCCATGTGACGGAAAGCTGGCATGAGCACCTCTAGCAGACATGAGAAGAGACCAATTATTTTAATTGTTTGTTGGAGTTTCAAATTCACTTTGGCTGTAGCTGCAGGGTGAAGGTTCTGAGCTATTAGGTGATATTTTCTTCAGCAAAAATGTTGCGGTTTCAGTGCCTGCGATTGAAAGGGTAGGTTTCACTGCTTTATCCTCTACACATGCAGGCTACAAACTATGTCTAATGAAAGGTCTCTGGCTCTTTGCCGTTTCACAAATACTTTCCCTGCTAAAATGAAGCTGAAAGGCCTCTCTGCAGACATTGCTCACCAAAGGCAAAATTATGCTCGATATTAAAAGCAAGTACCCTGTGCTATTTAAGGCACAGGGTATATTCTGGCCACCCAGCAAGCTACTTGCAGACCAGAACCATAGCAACTCTTTGCGGCTTGGACGTGAAGTAAACCTCGAGGCTGTGAGATCCAAGTGCCACCAACCCCAGGGTCTTAACACATACTGCAGATGCCCAGGAGAAGCTATGGCTGCAGTTTGGCTGGCCCCCTTCTCACTCCACCTTGCTCAGTCGCAGCCTAGATGATGAATACAAAGACTTGACATAGCTGAGCAGAATTTGGGCTTGGTCCTCAAAGATCCTGAGGGTTTTCCAGTCCTGCTGATGTTAGTGTAGACTATGAGTGGTTCTGCTGTGTGTGCTGCTATCACTGAATCATTACAGAGGCCTCACAGCTCAGTCATCTTCTTACAAATGCAATGTGCCTGCAATCTCCGATGGTGTTTATAATCCATCGCAATTTTTAGCATTACTTGAGTTGGAAAAGTTTATTTCCATGAACTTTCCAGCCCTTTAATGTGACAAAATAGCAAAGATAGGTAACCAGGAAACATGAATAAACATAATTAAACATAAAATGCTTGTCGTGATATAAGAAGTGACCTCAGCCAATTAAAATTATTAATAGTAAAAATACTTCAGTGTCAAACCCAAGTACCTCAACAGCATTCCCATTTCTGTAATCAGGATTAGTTTATATTTCCTGACAACCGAGTGAGAGGCAGTCCAAATTGTAGCTTCCTGACCTTTTTCTTGCTCAAAACCAGGTCGAGATACTATGTGAGTAAAATGAGGAGTGTAAAGACATGTTTGTGGGGGGAGACTGAATCGCCAGCTGTGTATTGACTAACTACAGACTTTTAAGGATGTTATCCTTTTCAAATATTGACTTTTTTATTGCTTCTCTTACAATTGCAATGGGGGAATTTAAGAGCCCCACAAACTACTTTATCATAGAATTAGTTTATCAGTAAATTTGGACCTTGTACATCAATCACTATAATGCACAACCTCCACTGAGCCAGAAACCAGATGTGTGTGCTTCAGCTTTCTTCTTTATAGTATCTACAGCATCATTAGTGCCTATGCTACAGTTTAAATTGAATTCAGCAAAAAGCAATGGTCTCGCCCCCCTGCAAGCAATCTGATATTGCTGCAGGGATAAATCAACATGTTGATGGACAGCTCATACTCCTTCTCACTGTTTCCCTGTCGCTGAATGGAAAAGGGTGAAATTTGGACTGTGTACGCAAAAAATTATTTTAGGTATAGGAAAGAGACTCAGTTTCAAGGTAAATGTTGTAAGGTGGGCATGCCAATGATGCCAAGAGGCTTGAGCTGTTGAATTAACCAACACAACATCACCAGGTTAGGGCCTGCCTGCCCGTTTCTTCCCTATGCAGCCTGTGGTGCAGCTTTCCTTTTGAGTGCCACTGGGTTCTGACGCCTGTACAATCTAAACCTCTGCGAATGAAGACGGGAGATGTTCTTTTTTGCACATGGTAAGAGAGAATTCCTTCTGGGGTCACCTGGGAATCCACAGGAAACACAAGAATGTATGAGCACTGCATCCTACATATCCTACAGGTTTCAAAGGGGAGGGTTTACGTACACCTCCAAGCTTACAGTATGTCATGCGGACAAAGGAGCAGAGCTCTGACCAGGGCAGTTTCTCCATGTGATGACTGTCAGTTGCTTCACAAACCAATCCCTTGTGGGCCCAATCTTTTGGGGCTCATTCATACAAAATTCTCCTTGAAGTCAGGGCCTGATCGAAAAATATGGAGCCCAGCTTGTATGTACATTAGAAGTCCAAACAGATCATTACTTATGCTATTTTTTAATTTTCCCAGTAATCAAGCACTGGCTAGTTAATAATCCCCAAAGGGCTGATTATACCAGCAAGATACAGCAGCTTTCTGACCACGCCTCTTCCCCGGGAAAATCTCTGCACCGGGGCAAAAGACAGCATGTTTGGAGCAGAGCAAAGTGGGAATTTCAGCACACATTGCCTGAGATTGATGGCTCTCACGTTCTTAGCAGAGCTGAGCTGAAAGCACACACCACAGCACGAGGATTTGTCAGGTGGTCTGTAACATGCTTCCATTCCAAAATTTAAAAGCTTATTCTGATTGCAAGCGACTTTTTGAGGATATGTGCTTTCTCCTTTGCTCCTGAGAACAAGCTAGAAGACGCTTGGGTGTCTCTAAAGAATGGTACTCGCTGCTGCTCATCTGCTTGCCTAATGTGGTAGGAGAAGAGGCTGTCCTTCAGGAATAACACGCATGTAATGTATTACATGACAGCTGATTAAAGTAGCCTCTGCTGCTGCGATTAAACTTGACTGGTAGATCATCCAAATATTTGCAAGGCATCATCTTATGAACAGAGTATCAAAACCGGGCTGTCTTATCACCACGCAAAAAGGCTGCTGGATGGTAACGTGGCACTTTGGGCATGATTTTTAAAGAAGTTCTTAAAGCTGCAAAGGATATTAACCATCAGTATTGTTTCCCTTAATATATATTAAGCGCTGGTTTATATGGAAGGCCTTAGGTGTACTCAAATTTCAAACGCCTGGGATATTTTATTACTTCACTGATCTAATCAATGCAGGTGTTTCATAGCAAAAGCACACAGGCAATCAGACTGTCTGAAGGCAGCAATGAGTTGCACACCTTTCTCCTGGTATAGGCGGCTACAGGCATGCCGAAGTGGACAGGCCTTTGGTGTTAATCACAATTAGATAGCAGTCAGGCTTTAAAGGTGTAGAAGGACACTTGGTTTAACAAGTTTTTATGACGGTGGTGAGGCGCTGGCACAGGTTGCCCAGAGAAGCTGTGGCTGCCCCACCCCTGGCAGTGCTCAAGGCCAGGTTGGATGGGGCTTGGAGCAACCTGGTCTAGTGGGAGGTTTCTCTGCCCACGGCAGGGGGTTGGAACTGGATGAACTTTAAGGTCCCTTCCAACCCAAACCAGTCTGGGATTCTATAACCAACTTGTAAAAGAGATGGGATATCTTCTGAAAATCGAATAGCTCAGATATTATTTACGGGTGAGGAGATGGGAGGCAAGGCCACACCAGCCCATGCCAGTCTGAGGATGAAGTTGTGAGCTGTGGCATGAGGTGCTGTGGCATGAGGTGCTGTGCCCGACTGGCACATGCGTGTGCTTCCAGCCCTGCCAGGGAGCGTGCCATCTCTCTGTCTTTACCAAGATCAAATGGAGCTACTCAATCAGGGGATGCCATTATTGCCTCCACCATGCAATTTCCACTATCAATAATTCACTGTATCGGGCGCACAGGCAGAAGGGGGATAAGGCCAGACAGATTTTTGACAGGGGGGATAGAAAACGGCCCCGCGGCGGCCGGGCAGAGCAGAGCAGGGCGTCTCTGCAGGGAGGGGCCCCCCGGGCACCTCGGCCGCCCCTAGCTCCGGCGGCCGACGGGCACAGGGCGGCTTCGGCTGCCAGTCCCGGTGCCCGCGCGGGCAGAGCCGCCTTTGGGCCGCCTGGATTGAGCACCCGCGCCCGCTGCGCGCCTCCAGAAAGTCACCGGTGTAACGTTACCTGGGGCGCTCATTAATAAGCAATGCCTGTTATTATCTTGATTGCATTCTTAATAGGCGAACTACGGGAGAGGTCAGCGCTGGAGCGATATTTAAATGGATTGGGCTTGCTTAATACCCGCCGGAGTAAACCAATATCCCGCGCCGGGCGGGCGGACAGACCCCCCCACCCCTCCAGCCTCCCGCCCTCCGCTCCCCGCCCGGCCCGGCCCCTCCGCGCCCTTCCCGCCGCTCGGGGGGCGCCGGGGGAGTGGGGACCGGGCGGGGCTGTGGCAGGGCCAGGGAGGCGGTGCAGAGGCTTTAAGCGGGGCAGCGCGGCGCGGTGCTTGCGGCCGCCGCTGCCCGGAGGCACCCGGGCGAGGGGCGAAGCCACTCCACGGGGAGAAGGCGGCGGCAACAGGGCTGGGCCGGGGCGGGAGGCTCCAGTTGGGCGGCGCGGGTGGGGGATCCGGCTCCGCTGCCCTCCCGCCCCTCATAAAGCTTTGATGAGACACTTGAGCTGCCGCTTGTGTTGCCGGGGTGGCGAGAAGCGGCCGGTGGGACTGGGCACCCGGGAGAGGATGTGACTTCCCGGACTGGGGATCCGGACAGGCTTTGTGTGGACGACGAGGTACGCGGCGCCCCGCCGGGAAACTTGAGGGGCCGGGCGCGGGGCGTCCGGGGAGGGGGAAGGCCGGGGCAGCCCCGCACCCCTTTGTTTCCGCACCTGTCGGTCGGGGCGGGCGGCCCGGCGGGGCTTTCGTTGGGGCTGTCGCCGTCGGGGGGGGGACGACGCGGGGCCCGGCGGACTCTGGGAGCCGGTGGCGCTTCGCCGACGGCGGTACCAGCGGCGACGGCGCGGGGCGAGGCGGGGCCGAGCGCGGGGCGCGTTCCCGCGTGGCGGCGCCCTGCGGGGGCGGCGCCCCCTGGCGGCCCTGGCCCCCTGCTCTCCTCAGCCGCGGACGGGACGGGACGGGACGGGGCGTTGCGGTGTCGAGGCCTCGCCATGCCTTGGGTGGGCGCGCACGGAGCGGCCGTGCGAAGAGAAACGGGGTCTGGGACGCCGTCCCGGGCCGTGAGGGACGGGAGCGATGCACTTGTTGAAGCGGGACCGCAGCGGGAATGCGAAGCACGCCGGGCACCCTCGCCGGGCTTGGGGTGCCGTGGGGGCTTTGTCCTCCGGCTCGGCCGCCGACCCCCTGCGGGGAAGGGAGGGAGAGGAGCCGGGATGGATCTTGCCTGCCGGCTTCCATTGTGTGTTGGTGTGGAAAACATGCCCCAGCCAGAGAGGAGCTGGCGTTAGGGTGGATGTGCTCGGTGCCGGTCGAATCAATACTTTGGAAGCCTGGCGCTGCCCCACTGATCATTTTCCCTTTTCCTTTACAGGATTAATAGGGTAAGGTGTCACCGCTGTGGGCTACACCTGCTTTGGTTCTTGATTTTTAAGGGGTGCAGTTGTATCTTGGGTTGTATATTACAGTTAAAACATGCTTTTCAGTTTCTTGTAGCTTGCTGTTCTGAGGTCATGACTTGTGAGATCAATAGTCACTACTTATTTATGTTTCTAGTAACGCCGCTCTAATGAATGCAGGGAATGTATCCTGACGATACATTTTTCTTCAGCAAGTGTTTCTGTAATCTTTAATTCATGGTGCAATGAGTACATAAAATGAATTTCCTCGATTGTCTTTGGATGCAGGCATGAGCAGCTTTCACGTCCCTGGGTTTGAGTGGCTGTTGGGCAGCAGAAGAAAAGGGTCTGCGACCCCTCACCTGGGTCTCAGGGCAAAGCAATGGCTCTGTTTCAACTCTAAATACCTTGAAGGAGCTGGTAGACATTTCAGCTATTTACTTAATATGACTAGATACAGGAGCCTTTCCACAGGGCTCCAACTCTCAACAATTTTCTGCTGTAGTACTACCACTTAATGTTCAGCTTCACTGAACCTCGGCTGGGAAAACCCATTTGTAAGTAGCATGCCTTCTGTTCACGTCACCAGTGCTCTCTGTTTTCCAGAGCTGCAGGGTAGATCCTGTTGTTACATGGCTGTGAAATCAGGGTAAAACGGGTCAGAAGGATCAAGAACGCTTTATCGGTATAATCCATATAGAGCAGTGGAGGAAAATGGGAAGGGACTTTTACCTTGGAGGGAGTGAGGCTAAACTAAAAGAAAAAAAGTTTAATTCCAAGCAGCATGCTTTTAAACACAAAGGCATTATGTTGTAGCGTAGTGCTATGGGAGTACTACAGTGTGCTGCAGTACTACAAAATGTAGTGCACAGATGCAGAGGATTTTAAAGACTCATTCAAATGTGAAAGAATATAGCGGAAAACAAGGATCTGTGCCTCTGCTTAAAAGCTTTGCATGTAGCAAGAGAACTAAGCTGAAAGTAGCTGCAGTTAAGAGTCCTTGCAGTACCTGTGGCACTTTCTCCGGCTGTTCCTCTGCTGTTACAGTGAAGAAAACACAAGAAGCTGCATTACCTGTTGAGCTCAGGTAATAGTTCTCTGCTGCAGTGCAGGTATATAAGCAGGCCGCAAGAAAATTGCGAGTAGGAGACCCTGTCATCCTTTCTATGGGTAAGTCTCCATGAAGATGAGAAACAGTTCACTCAGTAGAGGGGATTGTGTAGTAAGTGTGGTCCTATTAAAAAAAATTCCCCATATCTGCCTCCCTGGTTTGTATAAAAAGCTGTAATGCTGTTCTAGGAATGTGCCCTGTGCCTACACTAGAAATCTCACATTAGGCATTGTGTGAACTGATGGAGGCTCCACTAGAAAAGGATATGTGCTTTTAATAGGTTAATTGCTAACTTGTCTTGACCTGTTTTCAAGCATATGTTGTGAGTGCCTGGTTCCTCCTAAATAGCTACAATGCTGCTTAATTAGGAAACTCTCAATCATTTCTTAGATCAGTTCATACGCTGGTGTTCTTGTTAATGCTTAGCTGTGAACACCCTTTAAAAGGAAGTTTTTAAAAGCACTGAAGCTAAGCTATTTTTGTCTGTTTGCCAAAATGAAGAGGTAACTCAATAACCTACTGTCTTTGGTTCCAGCTAGAAAGGTGTTGTGTGTAAAACCTCTTCTGTTCGCTGGGGTACCCACTGGGACAAGATACAGCTGTGCACTGAGCAGGCTGCGCGATGTTTGAGCTGAGATGGAGCTGGTAGGCTGTCCCCACTGTCTGTCAGCAGATCATACTGTTTCCCTTCCTTATCCATACCCATTATTCAGTCTTATCTTTGACTATAAGTTATTTGGGGCAGAGGTAGTCTTGTCTGTCTTCTGTTCCTCGTACCTGGCAAGGGCTCCTCAGTGCTCTGGTAGTGCAAACAGTAAATAACAGATTTTGCTCTGCAGTGCATACAGGCAACTCTGCCATGGTGCCTTCTTAAACATACGTGTTATCAACGTAAATCCTTATGCTTCTTGATTTGGAAACACTAAACTATACAATAACAGAAGACAAGTGATACAATTTTGGAGATACATGTGTGACTTACTGGGGTCACCATTATATTATGGCCTGTGTCCTCTGATATAATCTTATGTTGGCCATGTTGCTTGCAGTTCTAGGCTCTGAGCTGTCCTATGAAGACCACTGTTTGCAGAGCTTGTCCTATTCTGCATGGACAAGTGGTCATGTTTGTAAAGTGTAGGTGATGTGTAGGGTCAGGCTCATGTTTTCCTCCTTTTCAACATTCAGGACCTAATTATCAGGCAACTATAGACTGGCTGCTTCACCCAACAGTAATGATCAACATGGAGCAGTCTGAAGCATTGAAGGTGCTTTGGACTTGACTAATGTAATAGGCTTCCAAAAAACAAAGCCAGCCTCATCTTGAACACAATTTCTGCACATTATAAACTGTGAACAGAGGGGTTGGTTGGGATGCTGCTGCTCTGATGTGACTGTAATCCTTTAGTAACACTGATACTAGTGGTGGCAGAAGATCCTGTTACAGCATAATTTAGGTATCATGGATGAATACAGTTGTCTGAAGATGAGCACCATGGACAACCAAAGGAAGCAAAAGGTAACTTCATTTAGGGAATTGTCAGGCCCGGTGACGGCTGCCATAAGGTTGTAGCAGTTGTATACTTTCCTCAGTAAGAATATTGTATCTTTCAAAGAAGTCATTTTTTGAAACCAGTTAATTAGGACAGTTATTTCTGGCCGTGGCATTTCTACAGAACAGAAGGCATGATTGTTCTTATGTTTGTTTCTCTGAGTCCTTTGATCGACTAGAAGCTCTCGATGCCTTACGCTATAAATTACCTCAATACTTTGGCAGTTCATTTCTTTTCTTGTGTACTTGGTTAGGAAACTGCAGAAATCCTTGTGACTCAGCTTCAGACTACTGTAAATTATGAAGAAATGGGGGAGGGGGTCACATTTCAAGTTAGAAAAGGCAATTCTAGGAGTATGGAAGGAATACTGGTTGCTAAATTTGAGGTAAGCAGCGCTCGGTGCCTCAAAATCTGAGCAGCTACCGCCACCTAGAGATGCACGAACCAAACACGCTCCTCGTGGTTGACTCTGGCAAGTAAGGCTGCCGTTCAAACCGTTCTTACTCTGCAGTGTAGTGTGTGCATACTGGGTTGTTTTTTCTTAACCCTGTAACTGAAATGGTATCTGCAAATCCTGTCCTATCAATGCAGGCAACTAATCTTTTATGGCCTTCTTTGGAAATAGGTGAATGAGGAGCATCAGTTTAAGTAAATCATTTGCTGACTGAACTTTAGACTACACCTAAAGAAGTGTTTGCAAGTCGAATGTGTTTGTTACAGCTGTGGGTGAGACTTGGTAGCATGTCCAAAGCTTGCACCAAAAAATAATGCAATGTAGGACTCTTCCCTTAAGGATTTGAACTGGGGGAGGTTGTACCCCATCCCATCGTTGACGTCTAATTGGTAGGGGTTGGCCCTTAGTAGATATTTGGTGGAATCCTGATTTTCTTAATGTATCAACGCAGCAGCTTTAGCTTGGTTTCACTAGATCCAGGATGTTCCTGATTTCACAAATAAGTATCAAAGTTAAACTGGATATGTAGGTATTTGTTGCTACCTCAAATCTAACAACATGGCATGTGCTTTTTCTATCTGCCCCTTGATTCTTAGGATCTAGTTTCCTGTTTTGTTTTGAACTCACAGCTTGTGATTTTTGTTTTGTACAATTTTGTATCTGGCTATAGCAGGTTTTTCCTCTGCATTGGGAAGAGAAGAATAAGCACTGTTCCCTATTTAATTTGTGAGGAACTGCTTAGAAACAATGTGCCTTTTTTACCCACTGAACTCAATCTCATGTGCAGTTATTTTTGTTGGACTCTCACAGACACAGTATGTTTTGGGGGCTTTTATAATAACTGCTAGCTTGTGGCTATCAAGTGCCCAATGGAATAAGAAACTCAACACAACTAAACTTCAGGGGGAATTGCTAACTTTGATCTCCCAGCGCCTTCAAAATGCAAGTCAGTAGTTGACTGCATGTGCTGCATGTCTTCCTGGATGATGGTTTGGGTGATTTTTTTAAGATAATTGAAATCTGTTAGTGTAAAGTATATCAGGAGAAGCACTTAATATACAGCTTTTGAGGGATCAGAGTTTTCCTGTGTGAAACTGAGGAGCTGTGATATAGGGATATTTGCCATTCAAGTTCAGGACGCAACTGCCAACTGTTTGTATCATACCAGGGTGTATGAGAACTGTTGTTCCAAAGTAGTGTTTAAGAAACTACCCTTGGCTTACCTGGAGTTCCACATCCACCTTCAGCCTTTCCAGCTGGCTACACTGGGCTACAAGTTGGCTTGTAGTCCTTTGTGTGTGTGTAGCATAGCAGGAAGAGCCTGGAAAAAGATTCAGCTAGACAAAGTCTTGCACAAAATGCTGTTATATGCTCTTCAGTAACTCAGAATACGAAAGACTTGTTGCTACAGTTAAGGCTGTAGCAGTAAGACCAGAACTAAGTCCTTGTCATCCTGTCCCCCTTGTCATGTTATGTCGTTTCCCTCCCCCCACTTCGCTACCCCATCCTCTAGTACACATCTTAAGAAAGACAGTTAAGCTTATTTTGTGACAATTCTTGTGCAGGTTGTATCTTATCTAACCTGATCAAAACATGGCTTTCTTTAAACATAACAGCTCCTGGAGAAATGACGTTTTGTCTAGATGAAGGAATTAAATGTTACAATCTCTGGATTCCTTAGTCCCTCCTGCCATTGACTTTCTGTGCTTGGTGCAACATTTAGTATCCATATGGTTTAGTTTACCTTTCTTTACACTGGCCGTGGCACTCTCCATAAGTGTTCAGTACTTGATATACTGAGATAAAAAGGACTGAAATCTAAACTTTATTCAAGGGCTGGATTAGTATGTAAACTAACCTTCCCTTAGTCATAGCTGTCACTGTACCACAGAAGTGCATGGACGCTGTTGGGATGAGCGACAGGACTTGTTTTGCAGTATTTGTAGATAATTGTGCCTGCTGGCTGCCTGCATTAAAACTTGGATCTTCACTTGCTATTTACATTCCTTTTGAGTTGATAATCCAGTTTGACTGAGGTGTAAATGCCAAGAGAGAAATGCTATTTGATAGAATTTGTACTGAAAGCCAGTGTGAGTCCAAGGGGGAAGGAAAGCCACTAACAAGTTCAAGCTGGCAAGGGTAACTTAACCAGAACCTGTGCCAGGAAACTGTGGTGAAGTATGCATTTGCTGCTGAGCATCATGACTGCCTTTTTTCTTTATAATGGGTTGAACCAAAACTAGCAATAAACAGATCTGAGGTTCTCCCATTTCTGCTTTTCCAGATAGAAACATTACAGTTTATGTCAATATCTTGATTAATTTGTTGTTGTTGTTGGTAGTGAGTGTCCTGCAGACTGGTGAAGAAGGGTTGGTTTTATTTTATGGGAGGCAAAGAATGATGCTTCATGTCTTATTACATCAGCAGAGTACTTAGGGTGTTGGCAAGTTGGTGCCAACAAAATGATGCAAAGAGAGGATAAGCAGGTGCTTCTTTGCATCTTCTTACAGAAATTGTTTTGTGTAATGACTGAAAGAATATCTGAAAATGAGTTTTCCCCTTAAGAGTAATGATTTGCACCTGAATTAAAAACAAGGAGCAAAGCTGCCTTCCTTAGAAGACTCATGTTAAGTCCTTTTTCTCTCTCAGTTTTGCACAGATGATTAATTTCTGCTGCGCCCTGTGCAGAACCTTCCTGCAGTTGTAACTGCAAAAAAGTAGCAGGAGTGATACTGATGAACAAGGATGTTGCAAAAGGAGAGATGAGTCAATTCCACACGCCCCCATTAAAAAAATAAAAAGGCAGAAATAAGATTTAAGAAGAAGCTGTTTGGAGTTCTGTGTCTCCAGAGAAGTCTGACAAACCTAGATGCAACACCTTGAATTCCATGAGCCTCAACCATGAAGTCGTATTGCCTGATTCTTAATCAGTTTTGTTCAACATAGGTATTGTTGTATGCGTTTTTTCCTTGCTCTGATTCTTGTAACTGTTATAAAAATTATAGAATCTTATGCTTGGAAATACCAGAAATCATTTCCCTTGCCTTTAGCTAATGGAAGGACAGGTATGCAATGAGAGATAGAAAGCACAATAAATAACTTCCATGTCTACTCTAAGTTAAGCACTTTGGAGCAAGTCTTCAGACACAAAGCACCACCAGACCTACTGGTATTCACTAGAAGATGAACTGCTGATACTCTTCATGTCTTACAAGTTGTCATGTTCAGGCATACCTCAAAACATGACCTGTAATTTTGTTGAGGACAGTCCCAAGCCATTTGTATTTTAACAGAAGAATGCATCTATGGTGATGCATTGGGAAAAAAAAGAAAAATGGAACTCTGTCATCTTTTTTCCTTGTTTTGATACATGTAGTGCTGCTACGCTGGCTTCATCCCCTGTATACACTGAACATCCATATTATGAATAGACATTGCCTTGCTCTTCTCAATTTCATACAAATGAAGGCTGACCTTTGGGCCCTGGCAAGCTGCCTGGTTTGTGTTTATAGGGCTGGTAAATACCTACTCATGCAGTCATAGTTCTTCTCCATGGGACTAGGTCTTTCCTGAATTTCATTGCGAATTTGCTGCAGGTAAAGGCAGTCCCTGGATGAGACAGGAAGTCATGTTGCATTTCAAATAAAACCTCATGAAGATTTTAATGGTGAAGAATGTTTCAATTTTAATGCCAGTTTTGCTATTCTTGTTGTTCTTTGTTATATAATAGTTGAGCCCACAAATTAGAAGCATGAGGCTAAAAGCTGAAGAATGAAGGAAGAAACAAAAAGCCATATGGCAATAGCAGGAGGTCCTGCCACCCCACCTTAGGCTCATGACAACATGCCCTACATTTAACCTACAGTCAGGAACTAATTAATGACACAGATGGAAGTAAGCTAGCATATGTATTCAAAATAATACCCCTAAGGTTTTAATCAGCTGCCCTGCCTCTTTCTGGGTTAGACATCTAAGTTACCATAGAGAGATTTGCAAAATATGTGAGTGATACACATGGTTAAGGAAGCTTGGGGTAGTGGCTGAAGTGAGGGATTGGGAGCATGAGCTTCCGTGCTCTCCTCTGGTGCATCACCAACTTGCTATGCAGTCTGGGGTAAGTTCTTTAAATGTCTTTGTGGGCTTCAGCCTACCCAGAAGGAAAATAGGATTTCTAATGTGGTTCCTCCTCACATAAGGATGCTGAGATTTAGTGTTTGCAAACCACTTTGGAAGCTTTGATAACATGTTCTCCAAGAAATGTTGCTACTGCAACTCTTCATTTGTACATAAGTACCAGCTCTCTCTGCTCTTGCAGCTTCTAAGTGTTTTTTTTCCCTTTGAGAACCACTAATTATCTCTGATAAGACAGCTCTGCTTTTGATTCTGAATAGGGTGGTGACTTCTGCATAATCCGTTGTGTTGTGCAGAGGTTTGGAAGAGTTTTCAGCAGACTAATTGGGTAATTTAATGTTTCTCCCTTTAACTTTCCTTTTCCTCCCTCCACCACCAGCTGTTTGACGAGAAGTTCTCCTTCACTGCAGGGCAGTAGGATCCACTTGTGTGAGGCGACAGATACTGAAGTTTTCTAGGGAAGTGTTTATTTAATGGCTGAAAGCCTGTACACAGACTTGTCCTTTGGAGATTCAGGGCTCTTACAGTGAGAACAGTACGTTGCCAGCAAAGCCACCTTCAGCAGGGGTGCGTGTGAGTGAAACAAGATA
This sequence comes from Psittacus erithacus, assembly GCA_009867235.2. Lineage (NCBI taxonomy): Eukaryota > Metazoa > Chordata > Aves > Psittaciformes > Psittacidae > Psittacus > Psittacus erithacus. Next base: position 26,856 of record WYDI02023162.1, read on the forward strand.
CCCAAGTGCGGAGCGCAGTTAAGTTAGGTGCTGTTGGGCTGGATTTTGCATACTTCTGTTTATAGGCATGTCTGGGCTATTTATATGCTGCTATTGGTGGGGGAAGGAAGAAGCTAGTCTGCACACCTAGAAAGCTTCCCTGCGCCCCCCCCCCCCCAAAAAAAAAAAAAAGTGTAATTATTGCCAAATAATTACAGGAGTCCTGAATGTGAGGAAGCTGGTTTGCCAAAACATGTCACATTTTGTTCTGATACAGCTGTTATCTTGGGTTTAGGTGTCAGCCTCATCTGATTTTTATGAGTACATAAATACAGGGCCACCTTTACAGCTGGTATAAATCTGTGAACTGTGGGCTTACGCGAGGCAGTGACTGTGTCCACCAGGATTAGGTCCGCTGGAACATACTGCTTCAATAAACCTCGAGAACTTTTGTGGAAATAATTTCCTATGATGCCACAACCTGTAGTTATATTTGGTGGCAAAATATGAAAAATCGTGAACCAGGTGAACTTCACTTTTAGATGGGGAGAGGAAGGACCCTGTGTCAGTGTAATTTACAGGAACTGAAGTGTAACACTACTGTGAAAGAAATTACACCATTCTACAACTGGGAGGAGGCAAGAGCTTTGCAAATTACTTTTTCCTTCAAGACTGCAAGTTTTTTTTCTGTATATTCCATTAAATTGTTTGTACCTTGAGCATTACAACTCATGAAGCTTGTTGTCAGACACTTGCATCTTTGCCAGATGTACCTTCTGACCCCTTGTAGTAATTCCAAAAGCTTTTCCTCTGTGGAGTGTGTGAAATGAAAGCAGCAATGCAGAGTTGTAAGTCTGAGTGGGTAAGAACATACATTGGTATTTGCCTGACTGGGAAGGGGGGTGTTATTTGGGTATGTCTGAGCTACTATACGCTAGTTCCAGCGCCTAACCATGGAAATAGTGTTGTCAGTGAAACTTGCATCCCTCTATCAAATCCAGTTGAAGTTGGTCCCCAGATTTTTAAAACAGATGAGGGATTGAGAACCAGGCATACAATTGCAGAAGTTTTGTTTCAGCATGAAACCACATTGAAGGTGTGGAATAAAAAAAGCCCTGAAAACCTTAATGCTCTAATGCTTTGAAATCTGTGGTGAACTGCGTCATAGTGGAGTATCAGTGGTGAAAGAGCACTTCTCGCAAAAGTGTTTTCAGTACAGTTATATTAACATAGTAACCTAATTTCCCAACAGTGTTATCTCCAAAGATAAAGCTGCTGTCACAGCAGGACACATGCAGGGCTGGCTCTGGTGAAGTGGGTTAGATTCCTAGTGAGTATGGCCTTGCTCCATATAGATCCTTTATTATTCCATTAATGTAAATGGAGGTGGCTTTGCAAACTGACGAGTTTCTGCTCCTGATCTGGTTGTTCCCATGTAATTTTGGAGTTGACTCCTCCCAGAAGCTGCTCTGATAGATACCGCAGCGTAAGCTTTTATCCCTTGCCCCATCTGTGGAAGGTATTTCCATAGAGATGCCGTGCTAACAACTGGACTGAGCATGTGTTGAGAGAAATCTGCACATGAGGGCGGGCAGCCAAAAGATGACTGATAACACCACTGGCAAATGCAGGCATATTGTTAATACCTGTCAGGCTCTGACAACAGGCATTTCCAGTTTCGGGTTCGTGCACACCATGACATAGTGATCTGCTTCACTTCAAGGACTGACTATGGCTAAAAACAAGGTATTCTCTTACAGCAATGCCACACACAGTCAGGGTCTCAGCAAAGGTAAGAGTCTCGCAACAAATGGGTATAGCCCTTGCTCTTCTTCCTTACCCTAGAGAAAGCACTACCTGCCCAAACCATGGGTAACTGCTCCATCTGATACTTATGCTTTTTAACCATTGACTTTCCTTGGCTAAGCTTCACTTATATTCCTGTTGAATGCATAATATTCTATAGGTCCTAGGAAGCTTGCCACTTGCAGCAGAACTGATGGGTGCGTGGGATGTTTTACATGCTGTTCAGTAGTTTATAGGCACTCGTAAGATCCAAGCTGAACTGGTACAGTAGCTTCTGGGTTGTGCCAGGGCTGCTGGACACATGTCATGGTACAAGGGATCCAACTCAACGCTAGTTTGCACACAACATGCTCCGTTCTGTTCCTACTCTCCAGTGCCAATTATCCTTGACTTCAGTGGGAGCTTCATGTGTGTACTTGGCAGAATAGCTTAGTCCTGTGACGATTCAGCACAGTATCTGATATAAAAGAGCCATAGTGAAATGGAAGACAAACCACAGATGCTGCTCAAAGGTCTGAGATTCTGCGTGCAGGTTGAATTAACATTATATAAAGCTCTAGTGGCTATCAAAGCAAATGATTTCGGAGAACTGTAATTATCTGCTCCCGTAGAAGAACCAGATAGTATTGTGGTGCAGAGTAGTTATTTCATGGAATGGTTTTTGTGGTTCTTTTTCTTGTTTTGAGGGGTGAAATAGGTAGCCTAATCTATAAGGTGAACTTTACTTTCACAGACATTGCAAAATGTTACTTCTAAATGACCACAGAATAGCATTAATGTATCTTGACAATAAACTCTAAAACAGATTAATGCAGTTTTCTAAGCCTGAAGTCAGTTTTGAAGTTGGAATTTGCTAATGCTTAGGTTTTAGACTTTAAAGTCACATCCCTACTGCACAGTATTTCAGGCATGGCAGTAGGAGTGCAGCATGTTACCCTACCTGTGATACTCCTGATGAGCAAAAATAAACCTGCTGGTAGTGCTTTTATTTGAGGACTCTCACTGCATACCTTGGTATTTTAGCATGGAATTAGGGCAAAAAAAGTGTTATGGTAAAGCATATTGTGTTTGATATGTATAGTGGCATGCACACAAGTACCGTTTTGGAGCTGAGTTTGTTTGCATAGGGATCGCAGCCCCAGATGCAGTTTGAAAGCCCTGTGTGCAGGATGCTGTACAAACAGCTGGAAAGGCAGCGTGTGTCACTTGCTCAACAATCAGTTCTCATTGTCCAGTTATAAAAATAGTGCACATCTGTTCTCTTCCATGGCTGTTGTCTTTCTGAAAGCATTGGTACCATCTGTGAGTCTGGCCTGCTATTCCTTCTCTTGCATGTGGTGCCAAAACTCATCCTGTCCATTTCCTGGTATGGGCAGAATGGGACTGAGATCCATCTGACAGAAATCCTGCTGGGAGCTCCTTGTAGTCCTGCACTTGGCCAATTTGAGTATAAGCATGCTTGTAATGAGGATGCTGTCTGGTGTGTGCCCATTAGGGCAGCTGGATTGTCTCTCTTCGAGCTTTGAAGCAAGTCTGTGCCCTTTGCAGTGTCCAGAAAAGTATGAAGGAAGTTGGTAAGAAAGTGACACATAACTGTGAAAAATCAAGGTATAATGTCATGGCATTATTATTTTGCCACTGTTCTCTTTGGGTTCTTTCCCACCTCTGGTTGACAGGAGAAGTTGTGATTTTATTTTTTATGTGTTGTGGGGAGAGTGATAAAACCCCACAAAACCCCCTTGGAAGTGCTTTAACCAGATGCATACCTCTCCAGAGCCAATGAAGGCATTGTGGAGTTTCACTGCTCTCAGAAGCTGTACCATAGGCAATATTTAGCAATGTAAGATGAAAGCAAATTTCTCATGTTAAAAGCTGTAGTTTACAAACTACTTGTAAATTTGCTTGCTATTCGTCTTAGTCTTCAAAATGGTTCTTAGTCTCTGCCATCTCTGGCATTACGGTTAAGTAGGTTTTATTACCTCAGGGAAAACCAACATGAGAAAAATAAAATGGGTTTCTTCTTCCTGACACGAAGCACCAGCTTACAAGAATACAAATTGAATGTGGGTGTGCATGTGTATGTATTTGGGGGGTGCTTTATTTTCAGTAATAAAAAGTAATTATATAGTTTGCCGCATAAATAGCCGGGAGGATAACCAGAGTGTGTCAGACATCCAGTTATGCATGTGTTAAAGGTTAATACTATTTGTTCTCAGTACGTTTAGTCTCTGCAAATCATGTGCTGACATGCATCCCATTTTGGTATCTGTTCACACACTCTGGTAATGATGCATAGAGCAGGAACTCATGCCTTTGCCATTCAATAGTATTTAGTAAATTGAACTTGTGTATAAAGGTCTTAAAAAATGGCAAGGCAGAAAATGAATGTCTCCTTGCTGCTAATTTTATCATCCACCACACACTCTTTGCTGGAGACTAAAGCATTATGAATCTATTCACTACTGAAAGTTACTTCAGCTTTCATGGCATGTATCAGGATGCAGAAAAGCAAGCACATGTTCACAGCTGTCCCTCAGGTCTCTCTGCTGGAAATACAACCTGTTAAGCTGCTAGATTTCTGCTTAAAATAACTAAAAATAATGAAATCAAACAATTAAGCAGTGGATCCTCATTAAATGTAAATACCTAAATGGGTTGTACAGCTAGGTAATTGACTGCATATGTAAACTAGCAGTAGATAATTGACATGACCTTCATTTAATGAGCCTCCTTCCCATTAGTGGAGACAACTGCCACAATTATGTGCCCTTATTCTAGCTGTAATTGTGTGGACTTTATTGAAGTACAAACTAGGTCACGCCTTCCTGAGATCTGGTCCACGGTGGGTGACCTCTTTTCATTGCTTCATCTTTACTATGCTGCATGAGAGAAGGATGTTCTTGCAGCCATGAGAATGAACACAGAATCCCAGACTGGCTTAGGCTGAAAGGGACCTTAAAGCTCATCCAGTTCCAACCCCCTGCCCCACGCAGGGACACCTTCCACTAGACCAGGTTGCTCCAAGCCCCATCCAACCTGGCCTTGAACACTCTCAGGGATGGGGCAGCCACAGCTTCTCTGGGCAACCTTTGCCAGCGCCTCACCACCCTCACAGGGAAGAATTTTTTCCTAATTGTAGAATCATAGAATGGGTTAGGGTTGGAAAGGACCTTAAGATCATTTGTTCCGACCCCCCTGCCGTGGACAGGTACACCACACACTAAGCTATGTCTATCTCCCCTCTGGCAGTTTAAAGCCATTCCCCCTTGTTCTGTCATTACAGGCTGGTGTAAAAAGCCCCTTAGTGTACTAGTGTAACAGGCTAGGTTGTATCTTTAATCTTTGCAATATAATGAAGGTTAGTTAGGGAGCAGAGGGAAAGGACTGGAAGCTGCCATCCAAAATGTTTCCAATGATCTTTTTGGTGCTACATTGGGGTATTAGTCCTGCCTCACTAACTCATGAACAGACTCATGAACCATGCATTCATGAGTCAGTTCAACAGTAGCTGAAAGGTGGTGTGTTTCTACCCATGAAGTGAGATTTAAATGTTGCTCTGCTATAGGATGCTAAACTAGTAGATTTTGAGCAGCTGCTGCTGGAAATTACTATGGCCTTTAAAATGAAGAGATTTCCTAGATGTTAATAATTTTATATTATTTTGCTACCAAAGACAGGGGCTGTGTATATTTCTCAAATAGAATAATCTTTTCACATCCTGCTCATACAGCATAGTCTGGGATTCATTTACAAAGAAGCAGATGTTTGATCTGTTTGCTTGCTAGCAGGATTGCATGTCTGTGCTGCTAAAGCTTACTGTGACATACTCTTCTACTGTTATAAATGGGAGGAAGAAGGGTGGCTTTCAGGGGGACACATTCCCTTGTGTGTTTTCAGTGTTATATGGATAATGGCTAACTTGGAGTTACTGGTTTTCAGAACCCAGTTGTACACTGTTTCTTGTCAGTCAGATAACAGCAGCGGTTGTATGTCATCAGATGAGATGTAAATTGATCAAGCTTGACAGCAGTTTCCTTGCTAAATGGAAGGCAAGATTGATTGCGGAAGGATTTATTTAACGTGAGCTATAAAGTACTGTTGGATCTGGTGGCCAACCAGCCATTGACAGAGGATGCTGAGGTCTTATTGAAGTCAATTGGTGAGATTTCTCCACGTCTCTTCAGTCTTCTTCCTTGTAAGAAAAATACATGTGTGAATCAAGTTGCACTGCTGCTATTCTATTCATTTCACATCCCTCCAAGTTCACTGCTACCATGAGGTAAACAGCCCAGTGACAACAGTAAAGGTGTGGCCTGGTCCAGAGATCCTGCCTAACTTAAGGCTGACCTACTTAGCTTGAAAAGTAAATGTCCAGCCTCCAACCACTGTCTATAGCTGATGGGTGCAAGCTTCTCTTTGCTTTGTGCTTGTCTTGGTGCCTCTTGCGTGGTGTCCTCTCTCTTTTGCACTGGAAGGCCCCTTGGGGTACTACTACGTGCTCAGACAGAATCTGTCCTCCAGAGTCAAGATACTGGCTGGGATCTCTGGGCACTACTCTAATGAAAATAACAGGAACTTGATTAGGAGCCAGAAGATCTGTGTTCACTGCTCTGGTGGTCACAGAGTTTGATGTGGGTGTTTGGGGGTTTTTCCTTTTAAGTTTTATATAAAGCAATTTTCAGAGTACACTAGTTATTTGTGTTGCCTGTTCCACTGGCTCTGCCTTTGTATGAACCACCCTTTCTCCCTCATCTTGTCTTTCCTTGTTTGATAAAGGAAGACTGATAACCACTTTCCTTGAGTTGTAAATCATCTCTGTAAGTGTTTCTCTTCCTCCCCTTTGAGGAAGAAATCTGGTATTGCTCCGCATATAATGTTATAAAAATCCAAGGATGAAAAAAATCTGCAAAATATTAGTGTTCTACATGGTTGGAGCAAACTCTACGTTCCTGTGAGTCACAGATGTCAGGTTTGTTTAATCTTAATAAATCTATGCCACAGTAACACTTTTAAACAGAAAGAAGGATGGAGAGATGAAGAAAGAGTTGTGCTGGAGTAGAGAGGATTCTTAGCCAAACGTTGTTTGAGAGAGGCATGGACACAAACCCAAACACTTCCCACTCTCCCCACTCCATTAAGTACACTTTGAGACCTACATTTTGGGCACTGCCGTTCCAGTACATATTTCATTTTCTTTGTATGCTTTATGATAGATTGTCTTTCCATGTTCCAGTCTTAAGAGTACTAGTTTCCCACAGCATATTTGCAAGAGATGAAGTAAGCCTTTTAACATAGCACCCTGTTGGCAAACAGAAATAGCATTTACTCCAATGAGAGTTGCCAAGTATGAGGTACTTCCAAATGAACTTCAAAAGCTCTGAAACAAGCATTAGCTGCTTCTTCAAAAATGTGAACAATGCCATTGCTTTCTAGCAAGCAGAACTGGTGAGAGCAGGGATCAGAAAGAGAAAAAATAACAACTGGATGTGATGGATGTTGGGATTGGTCAGACTATAGCTGTCTGTCACTGCAGGCTTTGGGGGTTCTTGTTGTAATAGTACACAAAGTGCGTACTCTGCACTTGAGGAGGAAAACATTTCTACTTTGAGGAATGTACAATCTACAAAGACTTAGTGAAGCACTTGGGAAGGAGCAGTCATACAATCCCAAGCTGCTGGGAGTGCTGAGAGGAGTGAGTCGTGCAGAATCCGAGCCTTGGGAGGAGTTCTCTTACTGGCACTTTCCTGGTGCTACCCCTCCATGATCAATGAAGATTGAGCCCAGCATACACATAAGCCTCAAATCATAACATATGCCAGAACTTGGGGCAGAGGGTGAGAGAAATGAACAAACTTGTTGAGTATGGCAGTAGGGCTGGTTGTGTTGCTGGACTTCTGCTTTGCTTGCTTGAGAACAGGCACTATGGGGCTTTGGCAAAGTACAGTACAGTGGTTCTGGTACTGTCATTTCAGCGTAGCTCAACAGCCTGTAATCCAACAAGTCCCTTCCACAGCATTCACATGATGCAAGCAAGCTGTCCTGCTCAAATTAGTCTACTGTGCTGGACCATTTTCTTGTTCTGTATTTGTGCATATGTACCTTCTACTTTTAGTTGAGGAATTGACCTGCTGAAACCTCAGAATTGTGTGGCAGTGGCTTCTTGTGTTTTGAAGATTGCTTTCAAAATACAAATGCAGTTTATCCTGGTGCTCTCTGGAGGGATGGGTAGGGGATTGTGCATAGAATGACAAAATATTTTGGCATAGAGAGATCTTAAAAATCAAATATTTCCACTTGAAATGAAAGTCTTGCCTGTCATGTTTGTGAAGCTGCCTTTTATTGGTGAAATGTTGCATTGCTCAATAGCAGTTCTGCCTTTGCTGTTACTTTAAATAGGTGTAATCAGTCAATAAATAAGGAGGTTGCATAGTGTTCAATCTAATACTTACTACAGGAAGACTTTGGCATGTAAGAACTCTGACATGGTGGCATCAGTGTTGCCCAAGCTTTGGCATATGCTTTCTCTGAAACTGAATCAAAGAATACCCTTGTACAAGGGTAAGTTTTATCAGGGGTAATGAGTTGTGGCTGCATGCAGCAGATCTCTGCAGAAAATGCATAATGTCTCATGACAGCTCAGGTGAATTTTATTATTATTCCATCCCTTTTAAGTTAACTTTTTTTTTCCCTTGTTCTTGTCCTTAACAGTTTCATCAAGTGAGAAGAGTGATGACCATCCTTTTCCTTACTATGGTTATCTCATACTTCAGTTGCATGAAAGCTGCCCCGATGAAAGAAGCTAGTGTAAGAGGACAAGGCAGCTTGGCTTACCCAGGTCTTCGGACCCACGGGACCTTTGAGAGCCTAAATGGGCTCAACGCTGGTTCAAGAGGACTGACATCGCTGGCAGACACTTTTGAACATGTCATAGAGGAGCTTCTAGATGAGGACCAGGACATCCAGCCCAGCGAGGAAAACAAGGATGCAGACTTGTACACATCGCGGGTCATGCTGAGCAGTCAAGTGCCTTTGGAACCCCCACTGCTCTTTCTGCTTGAGGAGTACAAAAACTACTTGGATGCTGCAAACATGTCCATGAGGGTCCGGCGCCACTCTGACCCAGCTCGCCGCGGGGAACTGAGCGTCTGTGACAGCACAAGCGAGTGGGTGACAGCAGCGGAGAAAAAGACTGCGGTGGACATGTCCGGGGCAACTGTCACCGTCCTGGAGAAAGTCCCAGTACCCAAAGGCCAACTGAAGCAATACTTCTACGAGACCAAATGCAACCCCAAGGGGTACACAAAGGAGGGCTGCAGGGGCATAGACAAGAGGCACTGGAACTCCCAGTGCCGAACTACCCAGTCTTATGTGAGAGCTCTCACCATGGATAATAAAAAGAGAGTTGGCTGGCGCTTTATAAGGATAGACACTTCCTGTGTATGTACATTAACCATTAAAAGGGGAAGATAGTGGGTTTGTGTTGTATAGATTATACTGAGACAAAATTATCTATTTGTATATATACATAACAGGGTAAATTATTCGGTAAAAAAATAATTTTATGGACTGCATGTATAACTGAAGTTTATACAGTACAGTGGTTCCACAATCTATTTATTGAACATATCCGTGACCTGAAGGGGAACAAGTCATTTGCGCACAAGGTTAAAAAAAAAAACAACAAAAAACAACAAAAAAAAAAAAAAAAAAAACCAAAAAAAACCACACAACTAAAAAAAAAAAAAAAAAGGGACCCAAGAAAACAGCAAAGTCTGCATTACATTCCTTGAGAACATTGTGGTTTGTCGCCGTTGCCAAGAATTGAAAATAGAAAAAGATTTAAAAAAAGCAAAGAATAAAATTGCATGCTGCTTCAGTTGTGAATTGATGATAAACTGTCCTCTTTCAGAAAAATAAATTGAACCAAAACATTCCGTTTACATTTTAGACAGTGAGTATCTTTATTCCTGTTAGTATTATATCTGTTTACTGCTTTTAACTCCTGATAGCGTTGGAATTAAACAATGTCAAGGTGCTGTTGTCATAGTTTTCCTGTTTCTCTTTTACCTTTGAACTTCCATCAGATTGAAAAAGGAAAAAACCCCTCTCGTTACCTTATCCTGGATTAAAAACCAATTTCCTTTTTGTATGTTGTGAAGGTGTTTGCAATAGCAATCCAACTAAAAAATAATAAAAAAAAGAGGCAACTGAAAAAGAATGGTGATGTTCCACTGTTCCACTTCACATTGTAGAAGCTGAAAGACAGCACTTCATTAACTGTATGGCAACATGCTTTTTTGGGTTATTTTCTTTTCTTTTTTAATTATTTTAATTTTTTATTTGCTGTCTTTTGAGACCTGCATTTGCTTATACCATGTTTGTTTGTGTTTGATTTTTTTTTCTTTTCCCTTTCCTCCCTCTGGAAGGATGTTGGTTGTGATCTTTGAAGTATTTCACTTACCATACAACTGGAGCTTGTCATATAGAAAATACTCTATAGAGTGTTGAGAGCAATGATCTTCACGTAATAAAAGTCTCTCTGGTGGGTTCAAATGTCTTGGTGAAGCACAACAAGAATGGCACAAGAAGGAAGGTCTAGAAAGGTGATGCTGGATCTGCAGTCAGGGTGGTCATGGGACCGAGTAGCTCAGCGAGTTCAGGGATGGAGAGCAATGTTTTGTTTTGACTGAGTAGTCAGCACTGAACATGGTCCTGTGCATCCTGTGAGAGGGGGAGCTTGTCTTTCCCACTCATACCTTTACCCTCCAGGGCATCTCCAGCAGCCCCAGGCCTTCAAAGTGTGTTGTGAAACTGCAGTAGCCTCCCTGCCTGGAAAATAGCTGGGGAATGAGGCGGGAAGAAGCCTTGCTTCTAGATGAAGCAATTGGAGTTTGTGTGGCTCTACCTCTGCTGTCAGCCTTATTTTCTGAAACAAATAGTGGCATAAAAAAAATATATACTCATGAAGTACATGAGGAGCAAGTGCTGGACGAGTTGGCTTAATGTTGTTGAGGTTCTGATAGATATATTAACTGGGCACTGCCCCTCTAACTATCCTGAAGTATGTCTAAAAAGGCAGGCTGGAAGCCTGGGAGCTGTGCGTAGCGCTTGCACTGACTATAGTGGGCAGAGAAGCAGAAATAGCTCATTGGTGAGCTCACTGGAGGCAGATGCTATATTTGTAGTTCCTGTAGATGAAGAAAAGTAGCTGAACAAAGAGGGAAGTACTGCGAAATATCACTACTTCTGAATGCTGCAGAATCTGCGTTAGTCTGCCTCACTGTTTGAGTTAATTAAAAACCTTAACTGGGCAAAGCTTATTTGGAATATGCCCCCCCACAATAATTCTCTCTGAAGAGCATATTTAACACTGTCCTTTCTAGTAGAAACCCATGCTGGAAGCTAACACTTCAAAATCAGTGATTTCTTCTACTTAGGCTAGAACGCCTTCCCCTTCCCTGGGATAACTGATGGGCAAAGGAGAACCAGCCCAACTGTGCAATGAAAACCTTTTGTGTTGGCCCCATGCACACTGAATTGTGATAGGGAAGAGGGAATTGTGTGTCCCCCCTGAACTTCAAACCTCAGCCTTCCCAATCAATTGCAGATATTCAGGCTCCCACACAGATATCAGAAATGGAGGAAAAAAAAAGAGAACTTAATGAAATGTCTCAAAACTTCAACCGAATTGTTCTTTGTGCAAAGTAAATGTTGGTGTAATGGAGAATTCCATTCCTCTGTGGCCAGTACCTCTGTGTATATTATAATTCTGTGCATTTAATAATCCAGACATGGCTCAGGAGCTATTCTCAGCAATATTCCTAAACTACAGCAGAGAGATGGTGTAACAGTGGCTCCTCTCAAAACCAGGGTTGGTCGCTTAGGAAGGGAAAGGATGATGCTAATGAGTGAATAACAAAAGGATCACTCATCCAGACTGGAAAAAGAAATGATAGCTAGGACGTGACAGTAATCTAATTCAGACACAGGAATAAAACATTTCCCAGCTCTAAGAAACTGAATTTCCAAAAGAGAAGTGTTAATGCATAAATCATGCTAGAAATAAAGTTCCTCATTCCTAAAGTTAATTATGGCTACATCCTTAACTCAGCAATTCTCACCCAGCATAGGTCAGGGTGGTGCTGGTGGTAGGTTCAGAGGGGTAAAGGGCAGCCTGTGCAGGTGAGATGGGCCTAAGGGATGGAGCTAAGAACCTACAGAAGAACTGTGTCCTGCGTCCACATCTGGAGTGATGTTCCTCATACTCTACCAGTTCAATGCCTATTGATACAATGTGAAACTGGCAATTAAACTACATTCCCATGGCTTGGCAGTTTCGGTTAAGACAGAAATGGGAAGGAGGGGTGGGGGTGGTTTTCTTTCATGTCACTTAATGGAACTCTTGCTGTGGTCTGTTTGTGACAAAGGTATATCATGCATGTCAGCAGGCCTAGTGCTGTGTTAAAGTAAAGACTCTTGCAATTGTAAGTTAATGTCTGTGGCCTTGTTCTCTATTATTCACCTTGTGTAACATAAATATTTATTGTATATTTATATAATTTTATGGTTTTTGGGAAAAACTGAAATTGGCATTAAAATTTAAAAGCAACTGCGTCATATTGTAAATATAATTAAGCTATATTTAAGTGTACTGATTAACATAATATATGTTTAACTATAGAGTTTTTTATGTTTTTAAATATATTTTCAAAAGATATATATATAAAACTTGGGGTTTTTTGGGGGACCATGTGACTCTTTTCTCTAATTGTAAAACAAACTCGAGTTTTACTATAAAGATGTGTGTTCTTTGTTTTAAAACAATTTTTACTTTATTTTAGCAATAAAACTCTCACTCGGAGGGCAGATAGCCCCCTGTTTCATAGATGGACAGCTAGCATTGGGAGGGGAGGGGTGGAAAGAATTGACCTTCCGTAGAAGTTGGGGGTACTTGCAGAATGATGTATTTCCATTTAATTCTAGGACATAAGTCCTTGTGAGTCTAAAACCCCGTGAATGACATAGACATGATTTTATTCGGCCATAAAATAATAAGTGTAATGGAAGTGAGGGGGAGGGGTTACAAATCTCGGTAACTAAGGGAGATGTGAGATCTAAACTCAATAGCTATAGTCAAGATTTTTAAAAGGTATCATCTATATTTATATCCCCTACACTGAACTTATTTATGACCCCTTGGAGTACTAGGAGTAGGATTCCTTGGATTTAACATGGTTTAGCATTTCTAAAGGAATATTCTCTACTACAGCCGCCAAGCCTTTGTATATTTAATTATCCCATAGCCCTAGAACAATCAATAAATCTTCATGATGAATAGAAAATTTTCATATAACTTAAGGGAGGGGGGGAGGAGGGAAGCACAAATCCAGACTTAAAAAATTCTATTGCTGCATATTTCCCACCAGCAGAGCCTCCACAGGAACCGAGGAAGTGGTGCTTGTGAAGATTATCATTATAATCATTACATTGCTTGCTTTATTGTTGTATTGAAAATCAGCTAACAGAAGCAGTTACATGTACTAAAACTTTTGGTGGATGGAAGAACAGGGCTGTGTTATTACCACACCACAGGCCCACTCCTGGCTATGGGAGCCAGCTCTGCTCAGACCCTAGGTAGGACAGAGGTGGGTGAAGTTGCTTTAACTTATGAAATATGTGTTAGAGATATGGCCTAGGCACCTAGAGAATGAAATGGGCACCCTCAAAATACATTCTGGAACTAGAGAGGAAGATATGGGATCCATCCATCCATCCACTTTACTGAATCCTAGCTCTGTAGTGGAAAAGATGTTTCCATAGCTTTTATTACTTGGAGCTGAAATAAAGGCATATAGCTAGACTTCTGAACTACTCAGCCAGAAAACAACAGCAAGCAGTAAAAGAAGATTCCTGAAGAGAATCCCAAAGCTACACTGAAGTGCAAGCTGAGGGGGAGGAGATTTATTTCAATTTGTCCCAGGTGAATCCAATGCACTGCTTCCATAGGCTACTTCTCCTAATTAAGATCTCATTGAGAAGATACCATCTGGCAGGGCAGTTAAAATAAAGAAGGAATGGATGAACTTGTTTGGAGTGAACATAAAGAGCATGAAGGCCTCACCTTGTGAAGCAATTCTGAGAGTCAGAAGGTTCTGTAGGGGGGATGTTTTGGAAGAAGATAAGATTTTTCTGAAGGTTTTTTTAGGGGTGAATTTTTGTTTGGCTTCCCCTTCCCTTGCTACCATTTTGGGTAGTCGGAGACTACAGTGTTGATATAAACCAATGGAGTTAAACTAATATCCTTTTTTGATGCCTGTGGGAGAAGAAAGCCTGGAGGTGGTATGAGGGGGTCCAACTTTTCCAGGCAAGGTTTGGATTCATCTGTTGAATTTGAGATGCCTCTAGAAATCAAATCTTTTAAATGTCATCCTGTTAGATGGTTGCAGAAAGCACTCGGGTAAGTTGCTCTTTGCTACACCAGCCCTCTTTTGAGGGAAATAATAAGTAGCTCTTTGTTTTTCACATTGCTGTGTGGGAGTGAGTCTCTAAAACCTGTCTGCAACCTGCTCAGTTCTCTTGGGGGTCCATATGGAAGAAACAAATATGTGTATGTATGTTCCTAAACACAAAATACCTCCTGGTGCTGCTGTGTTGTCTCGATCAGGCTGGTGCCATGTTGCTGACTCCATATAGGCTTGCACTCACCCCATCTGTTGCTGCAGGTCCCTGCTTCATAGGAATAACCTGCAGAGGGAACCAAGGGGTGGTAATTCCCCACTGCCCAGGGGAGACATGCAGGTATTAAGGGTTTCCCTGTTGCCAGCTGATCTCATCAGCATAACCTTTGCCAGTTTGCCCACATAGGGATTTTAGGAGATGAGGAGGGGGATTTGGCACAGAGCTCCAAGGCTTCTCATCTAAATCCCTCCTTTCTGCTCCTACCTGCTGGGCTAGGCACCCATGTAGTAGTGGGAGGAGGCAGGGAACTGCCTTTAGTCCCCAGGATGCTGCAGTGGGCTATCCTGCCTGCTGCCCTGGGACAGGAAGCACCTTGCAACTGGAGAAGGCTGTGATGGGGTTTGGAGGCTCTTCCAATAGGGCCAGGCAGACGGCTAGGATAAAATGGGCTTGGGGAAACCAAACTAAAATGTTGGGAGAAGAAAGTTGTTTGTATGTACTGGTACCAGCAGACAGAAGCATGAGTTACCAGTAGAGCTGTTGCTCTTATCCATTGGCACGAAATGAAATAATGCTCTTCCCTATCACTTCTGAACCTAAATAAACTTTGTATCACAGTAAAGAATGTTAGAGCAGGAACTCCAGAAACATTTGATTTATTTAATAGGAGTAATCTCTCAGATGATATGCAAAGGGATGTATTACAAGGAATATATCCTGCTAGGAGTATAGAGTTTGGCACTTTCAGAAATGATGTCTCATGCGTTTGCACTATGAAAATGTTTCCCCTTGCTAAAATAATCCTTTCTTTATACCATTCCCTCCCCCCCTTTATTAAAAAAAGTCCCCGAGCAAGCAATCTGGTCTAGCTTAAGTCTACAAAGTATTGGAATTTCCAAGTTAAAGCTGCATTTCATGTATGTAAACCAAGCTGTCTTCTCCTACTGTGTTATGTTGGTTGTAATAGCTTTTAAAACTACTCAGACTCTAAATAAGAGCATAGGTACTGACTGCACTAAATATTCCTTCAACTGGCATCTCCACTGAGGATTTTAAATTACCGTAATAAGGTTCCCAATTATTTTTTTTCTGACCTTTAGCTAAAGGTCAGTCTGCCAGGAGACTCATTTTTGCTCTCACCCCAGCATGATTCTTCATAGAAGGTTCACTGTGTTTGGACGTCAGTCATGGGAATCTGTTATTTGAAGACAACATGGAGTATTTGTGGCTATGTTTGTGTTACAAACATAGCTACTGCTGCTAACTTCACCATTTACATACATGGAAAGGCCGATGAGTTCATTTCCCTCCAGTTCTATGCTCTGCTCTTACTCAAACACACATAATACATGCACAGCTGTAAAATTGCATGGAAGTACGTACGCAGAAGAGCTTTGAGGAACATAAAAAGAGCAAACCTAGTGAGCTTTGTTAAAAGTTAAGTACAGATGTTGTGATGCAGAACAGCTGTATCTTGCATAGCAGGAGGGACATCCCTGCCTTTGTCCATCAACAAGCAGGAGTAAATAACAACAAATACACATCTTAAGCCCTCTTTAGTTACAAGAAGTATGCTTACTTGAACAAGAAGCACAGAAACAATGCTTTTCTTGCCCAAACTATGCCGTATAAATTTGCTGTTGTTCCTGGGGGTCTCTGGCCTGTTTTATTCTTGGGACAAGCAAAATCACCATTCCTGACATCCTCATATGGCACAACCACCACCAACACTCGGAGCAACAACACTTGTCCTAGCAACAACAGGAGTGCATTGATTAAACAATAAATAAAAAATCACTACATCAACTTGTAAATGAAAGTCCTTTCTGCCCTGTTGAAGCTACTGCACCAGAGGTATGGTCAAATGGATGTGGTGCTGGTGTGGGCACAGGCACCTGTCAGTGCTGGGA
The DNA here is from genome assembly GCA_009867235.2 of Psittacus erithacus. NCBI lineage: Eukaryota > Metazoa > Chordata > Aves > Psittaciformes > Psittacidae > Psittacus > Psittacus erithacus. The sequence goes on from WYDI02023162.1 coordinate 43,229, forward strand.
TGCAGCAACAAGGTGACTTGTGCTTGCTTCAGCTGATGTTAAGTCACCTCGCAGCTGGTTACATATTTTGGCCTCTATTCCCTTGTATGTGACCGGCATCTAAGTCTTAGAGATGCCATAGTCTGGCTGTTTAATTCTGAAGGGCACAGACGGAGTCTCATTCAGCTTCAGCTGAGCTGCTCACAACAGCCTTTAAATTTCCCCTCCTCGCTGTCAGCTGTGCTGGTGCAGAGCACTCACCTCCCCGTTTCAGGGGATATAAGTTCAGACATGCTCATCCAGTCTTGCTAATAGCTCCTGGTACATACCTCTGAGCAGTGCAGGTCTCTGCTGAAGAGCTGTTGGGGCAGGAGAGGGATGGGAGAGATGCAACTCTGGAAATCAAAGGGAACCCTCTCCCTGCAGCCTGCTCTCACCACACAGTTTACATAGAGACATAATAGGTGGAAAACAGGGATTCTCATTAGCTCAGTGCAGGGCATGACATGGTGTATATGAGCCCAGGCTTAAATTCTGAGAACTGGTAGCCTCTGCTTAGCACTTCAGGAGGAATAAGCCACCTTCCTGGTTTTAGAAGTCTTTTTGTGAGTGAGCTGTTTAGTGATATGGAAGTTTATCATCTGAAGTGCCAAACAGCAGCTTTATTTTCCAAGGGGAAATCAGAGCAAACACTCAGAAGGGGCTGTGGGAGGGAAAGCATTGGTTTGCATGTTCCCTTAGAATATGCATTGCCTTGGGCTTCCCCAAAAGCTAAAAATCTTCATGTGACTGTATGAATTGAGGCCTAGATAGCCAGGTATTTTATTCTGGTAAGATTAGTGAGCACAGAGGCTGCAGGACCCCATCTGCCAGCTGTTAAAATTCACTTGCACAGCATAGGACATAGAGGAAAGGCAGATGAGCACATGAAATCTCTTCATAAATCCGTCAGGTAGGCATCTGCGGTTAGCAGTAGCAGTGCTGCTCTTGTCTGTGCCTCCTCTAAATTAAACCAGAGATTCCAGGCATAACTCTACATGTCTTTACGGCTTTATAATTGTTGCCTGCATGGCAAGTTGGAGAAATAATGAGGATAAAGTAGTGCAAACAATAGCTATACAAGCTAATTAGCCCTGCCTGTCACTGAAGATAATACAGTGGATGGGCTGATGATCTAAAACCTTGCTTAAAATTTTGAGGCAGGTAGTTAGCATGAGGAGATCCTGATATGAAGCACTCCTGTACCCTGAGATTATTTTAGGGGTCTGCAGTCCATTACCCACGCAATGGTCACATCGTAAATTCCCCTTTAGAACCAAGATATGCTCTGTTACGTGCTTTATAACACAATAGACAGCTATGGTTTCTAGGAATTGGTGCAACATCTCTAATAAAGTGTGTGTCAGGTATTATGCAGGGCTGTAACTATGTGTAATTTACAGTTTGGTGCCAGACTACCAAAATGACCACCTACACGGCGATGTGTTGGAGCATTTCAGAGCAAAGCTGCGAGCCCAGAAACCCTTGCAAATCTTTCTTGAAGCTTTCATTTTTCTCTCCTTTAAATTGGACAATTTCTCCTTAATCACAGAGCCTAATTCTGCCTTTGAAAAGGACAGTATCTACTGAATTTAGTGGGAGGATTGAAGAGCAGCTCAATAAATCAATAGAGAATAAACCTAGCAGAAGTCATTCTGCACAGCATCAGTTTTAGCTCAGGAGGACCCTAGGAGGAAGGTTGGTGGAGGAATACTCTGGGAGGCAATTGCTATGAAATTGCCCCATTTCTGCTGCCATCCTGGGCATCGTCTGCTGGCTACTGCTGGAGGTCAAGCATGAGGGTGGCCAGCACAGTCGTCTCATTTGGTGTGGGCTTGTGCAGAAATGAGTTTCTCCTCTTGCAGAGTAAGTTGAAGAAGCCCTGTGGCAGGTGGTGCTGGCACCGGGGCCCTGACACCACCACAGTGTGCCCTGCATGCTTCCAGCCCTGATGACCACTGACCCCAGAGGAGGAGTGAGTGGGACCTTGCCTAGTCTGGGAGGCTGCTCTGAGGGCACTGTGGGTAGAGCCTTCTCCTGTGGGCCTGAAAACAACCACATGTGTAACTTCTTCCTGCTACTTTGGTCTTCACGCTCCTAAATTGTGTGAGTTCAGCTTTCTGGTAAATTAAAGTCAGGCCAGCAGTCTGTTTCACATTTACATACATGTATTTGAGATACAGCTAGCCTAGGGAATCAACCAGGGACGAGAAACCCTTCATGTCTCAGTGGTGCCACAGATTTGACACATGGCCTCAGGCACACTCGAGCTCTGCTTTCCCATCAGGTTTTGTCTGGTTTTTGTTGTTTTCTTTTTTGTTGCTGCTGCTGCTCTGGATGTTGTTGACTATACATTTTTAGCAGGTTACTAGCCCCGAGCCCTGCGGTCGGGCAGATGTCCCGCAGCTGTGCGAATGGCCAGGAATTCCCACTTTGCTTTGAAGAAAACGAGCCTGTTGCACCCAGCAGTTTTAATCCCCCACCAGACAGAGTGCAGACCCTCTGCTCTAGTTTAGGGCTGTGGCCACCATCTAGTTCTGCCTCTTCATATGCTATAGATCATACCCAGAGGTTTTCTTTTTTGTTACCCAGGAGGAGGTTTTGCTGTGTCTGTCCCAAGAATCATGAGGGCCCAAGAAGGAGGCACTTAACACTGCACTAACGAAAAGCCCTTATCTTCAGGGTGCTGCAGCTTGGAGAGCCCTCAAACTTATTGAAAATGAGAAAGGTTTTGGGCTGGTGGAGAGCCAAAGCTTGGCCCCTGTGGGAGGAGGAGGAGGAGGATGGGTCACCCAGGCCCACTGTGGCAGGTGAAGGCTCCCACCCTGGCTAGCTGTGCCGAACCCCTCAGGGGCCCTTTGCCCTGAGAGGCCACACTGCTCACTGCAGATCTGCCTTCAAGCAGAGATGTTTAATACGGACTTTATTAATGCTCTATCAGCATAGACAAGCTAACCTCAGCCCAAACAACACGCATTGGAAGCCTCTGTGAGGCATATAGGTGCAGAGCTCTGCCAGCATCCTGTGGCTGGGCGATGGCGTGGCACCCACAGGTGTCCTGTGGACCTTGCCAAGCCTCGTCCCAGCCCACTCCAAATGTCACAGGTGCCCATCCCACCATGAATTTTGAACTTTCTGTCTCCTATCCCACCTTTGCACACCAGAAGGCAGCTCACCCAAAGCATTGCATCCTCAGCAGCACTGCAAGCCCCATCCTGCAGGATGGGGTGGCTGCTGCACATCAGCTTTGTAGGCTCTCTCCTTTGGATGCCTTCATCCCATTGCTTAGCTTTGGGGGCCAAGTGCCTTTTGAGCAGCCCCACATGGTGCTGGGTTTTGCAGAGAAGTGCACACTGGGCAGGAGGGTGTTTGGGCACCTGCAAGCCAAATGGCTGTGAGAATGGTTTGGCATCTGATTCAGAATGCTAGGCAGCAAATGCAGTTCAAAGAATCAGGACTGAAAAATAGCATCTCCCAGAGGCACAGAGAGCAGCTTGAGGGAAGTTGTATTTCCCATGAAGTGCTGCATAAGCTGGCAGATCTGTGTTGTCAGGGAAGCTTTCATTGTCTGTCTTTCTGATGTCTCAGGGACAAAAATTATGTTTTGGAGAAGTTTTTCCTTTCCAGTGGCCACCAAATGTTTTGAAGCCCTTTGTGGCTTGGCCTCCCTACAGGGAGAGACTTCTACGAGGCCAGGTAATTGGTGCTGTGGTATCTGCTCATGTAGATGGAAATGGACTCTGTTGAACAGGTATATTAGAAAACAAACAAGAACCCAGAAAACACTTTCTGCCAAAGCTGTGATTGCTGTGAGTACTAACTAGGGAGTTGTAAGGACTTGTATTCAATACAACATCTGAGCTGCAGAGATCAAACTCTGCTTACTTTCCTTGCGTGGCAAGCATGCTAATCCATCTTGGTGGGCTAGCTTGGTTTACAGGGCAGCAAATATAGTGTTATTCCTTAATAGAACTATTCTAAACATAAGGAGTGTACCTGGGAGAAGAATTTGGGCCAGTGGCAGTGCTTGGGAAGTATAACAGGATTTGACTAGATATTAATGTGATTAGGAAAAGTGTTTCAACTACTGCCACCACTTCTGACCTACAGTTTTCTTTCTTTGCTGACATGCAATATATGATGCCAAAAACTTTTAGTTTTGGATGACATGTTTCTGAAGACTTCAGCACATCACTGGACACAAAACTATCCTTTCTATAAATGGGTATTGCAACATACCTGTTCATTGATGCTAAAATATCTGCAATATAAATATAACTCTACATGAAATAACTAAACAAAACCCATGACAGGCTGTGTGAGTCACTAGTGCAGATATATGCTGTATTGATTGCCAATGCAAAGGTCCACTTTGTAGGCTGATTTTATTTATCAGAATACATACGCCACTCCAAAACTGGAAATACTCCTACCCACAAAGTATTTAAAGGATGTTCAAAATAAAATCCCCCTCTGCACTTATAAAACTCTGTCAAAGACTTCAGATTCCTCAAGTACACTTCAGGCTTGAAATGACACAGAATATGGCCTCCAGACATTGGGTTTTCTGGGCCTGGCAAACAAATGTTGTGACATCTTCTGGTAAGGTCCCTGGAGGCAGCTCTCCCCTGCACAGGCCTGGGCATACACCACAAAACAGCTCTTGCACTTGGTGTTTGGATAGGCCCCGCTCAGCTGGGATCCAGGGCTTCCTGCACTCATTTCCCACACATACTCTACTCTAATCCCAAGATGGGTATACTGACACCAGCCCTTTGAAATGGGTGCACATGGGGGTCTAAGCGTCTGACTCATGAGCCTAGGTAACCAGTGACTGGGAAAAACCCCCATGGATACTTTGTTATCACACCATCACTGGTCTCATCCTCTCCGTTTCCCTTCCCTCCCCTTGTTTCTCCAACTCCTCACTTGAGGCAGAGCCCAGGGTGAGGACAGGTTTGCTCCATGGCCAGGACTGCCACATGAACCTGGCCCCAGGGATGAGCCATCTTGGGACAAAGCTGCTCTTCCTCCACAAGAGGCCTCTGGAGAGCCTGTACCCATGAATGAAGCAGCCATGGGACTGCTTGTATGACATTTTGGGGGGGTGGCTGTGTAGGTCTGTACTTTCCCAAGAGAGTAAGATCTGTTAACAGCTTCCCAGGAGGAAACATATGGGACAAAATATGGGAAAAAGAAAAGACAGGACTTGCCCTGGGAAGGAGCAGCTTGGGAAGTGGATGGGAAATTGTGCTCCTGGATTCTCATGGCCTTGGGGGGAAAAAGCTGATACGCGGCATGTGGAGGCAACTAGATGGAGCAATGGGAAATAAAAGTCTGAGAAACTAAACCTGGGGGGCATGCGCTGGTGGCTGGTGATTGTGTTTGTAGGAAGGGGGGAAAGAAACAGCAGTGATGCAGCTGGCCGGGGGAAACCCCAAACCCTCAGAATACTGCATCGAGTTGCAGGCTGGGGGAGGCTGCTGGGCACAGTGAGTTAGTGAGATGCTGGAGGGACCAGGTGGCCAAGTGCAGAGGCCATGAGCTCCCTGTGGGGATGTAGTCATGAGTAGCCTGTGCACAGGGCTTGTTCGTGCTTGCGTGCTGTTGGCGTCTGAACTGGAGCAGCTTCGCTAACGAGCAGATGTTTTCTCTGCATGGCTGTTACAACATCCTTGAGGGTTCCTGCTGGAGATGTGGAACCAGTCCCTCCCTACCCACGCTCCGCTCTGAACACAAGCTGTAATACACAGTTGTGCAGCAGCATTCGCTTCACGCTGCTCCTGACAGTCCAAGGTATGCACAGAAACCAGAGCTTTAAATGTAAAAATAGTCCCGCTACTGCTACAAACAATTTGACATTTCTGATCTTCAGTTATCTGGCAGTCTGCCTGGCCCAGAAACCCAAATATGGTGCTCCCAACATGCCAGGCACCTGTACTGCTGGCTTTACAGTTTCTTCCTACCTAGCTCCGGAGCTGCTTAGTAAGGTCACCCCAGTCTGTACCTGAATCGAGAACAGGACACATGAGGTACCGGAGCTGTGGTCTCATCCATCTCTTTCAAACTGGCCAGCATCAAACAGCAGCCAGCTCAGCTACAGGGATGCTCAGGGTGAAAAGAAACCATTGTGGTAGCATAGAGTAACAACTGAAATGGTACTCTTGTAAGCCACAAGCACCTGCCACTTTCAAGAGTGCTATAATGAGATGTCAAAAACTTTTCAGAGGAACCCCCAACCACCTGCATACATCTAATCAATGCAGCAATCAATTAAAACCACTGGCAGAGAAGTTGTACAAAGGATGTTGTTTATGCTACATCCATCTGTAAAGCAAAACAACACAACCCAGTGAGTTTTAGATAGACTATAATTAAGCCATCAATTACAGTACACACTACCTGAGGCATAACTCTGATCTCCTCCATTTTTCTGGAAAAGTCTCATTTGGTTTCTCATTTATCACCTGAGAATTAGCATCTCACACAGACATAGCAGAAAGTGGAAGAATAAGTATCTCTTCAGTTCCACAGACATTTTCATGAAAATGGAACAAATAACAAGTGCTTGTTTGTTTTTCCTAATGGATTAGCTGGCATTTTTAAAATAGATTCCTTTTCTCTACGAACCTTATATTATTTAAATATGCAGTTGTGAGCTTCTCATCTTTCAGTCTATGTATTTGCATGGTATTGCTGAACCTCCCTAATTGCTACCATTATTTGTGCCTGAGCAGGAATGGGTGAGGAGTAAAATTCTTTTGATTTAAGCAGATGCGTTTGAATATTGCCTAGGTTACCATTTGCATGGAAGGGAAAAAGATCACAACCGTGGCATTCTCCCTCCTTCCTGACTCAACCACTGCCTGGGGAAAGCACTAAGTGACAAATTATCAATAACCCATAATGCTCTTCGCTGTTTGAGCAGTTTATCCTGCAGAATCTTAAATTGTAGTTATTCTCAGGCAGGGCAAGAGTGGCACCGCCCGAGAACCATCCGCTCTTTCCTTCTAGTCCAGCACTCTGAGGATGCATGGAAACTGGCCCTTGTGCTGTACCCAGGGATCTGCACCCATCCATCTCTGCCTACAGCTCAGCTGGAGCACAGTAACCTCAATGTTCTGAAGCTCATGGCGTGCTGGTAGGATCTGCTTCCATTGTGTTTGACCCATTTGAAGTCCCCACGGCCATCAGCGGAGGAGTGGGCAGCCTTGGGATGCAAGAGGCACTGGGAAGGACCAGTAGGTAACAACAGAGCCCATGCTGGGGCAGCTCTACTCTGTGGTGTAACTTCTGCATCATGCAGGACCATGTGTTTGTAACCTATACTGCAAGAAAAGCCAAAGTAGGAAAAAAATAACAATAAAGTGCAATATGACAGTAGACAGTAAGGTTTTAAACTGTATTTTTAAGTAGTTAGCTGATGCTTTCTTTTTTTTTCTATTAATGAGGGTGGTGAGGCGCTGGCACAGGTTGCCCAGAGAAGCTGTGGCTGCCCCATCTCTGGCAGTATTCAAGGCCAGATTGGACAGGGATTGGAGCAACCTGGTCTAGTGGAAGGTGTCCCTGCTCGTGACAAGGGGTTGGAACTGGATGAGCTTTAAGGTCTTTTCCGATCCAAACCACTCTGTGATTCTATAAGTGCGACACTTGGTTTCTGACATGCAAATGCTCTGGGATGCTTTTATAGTCATCTTTCTCCTGATGCCAAATTAAGGTTCCCATGTAAAATGTTCAACAAAGGTTATTTTTTACTCAAAGTAGCAGCATCCTGTTTACAAAACTTGCTCTGCAAGATTGCTGTTGACATTATCTTTCAGGCAGCTAAAGTTCAAATGAGAAACAAACTGCCTTGGGAATGGGGTAGCGGAGGACCAGGGCTCAGACAGGCAGTGGCAAGAGGCGGCAAGAAGGGAAGCCAGCATCTACTAGCAAGGTTGCAGGATGAAATGCTGGGATTAATAGGTTATCTGATGCACAAATAAGACTGTTGCAGTTAAATTAATCCTAGCTTAATAGAGTTGAATCTCTTCCACAGCCTTCCTCAGCACTGTTGAATGACGTTAAAACCTGGATACCTGGAGGTGGGCATCCCCAGGTTCAAGCAGGGATCCTAAAGGGTGGATGCTCAGGTCTAGGGGGGTGACTGAACCATTTTCCCCCACTCTGTGCATAAGAGCACATTTTCACATACATGTCTGTAATGCCCATGTAAGAGTGTATAGCTGAAGCTTTATTATTATGGGTTTTTAATAGTAGATGCTTCTCATTTGCTTTAGGAGCCTTTGGAATTGACATTTTCTCTGTAGCCATCAAGGCTGGAAACCTTTATTCCCCTAATAAAAGATGAGATTTTCACATAACAACATGACTCTGGTAACTAGAGCTTTATGAAAAAGGTCAGATATTGTGACACTTGTGAGAAAAGCTCAAGATTTGACAAAGCCATATTTAGTGCAGTTCCCAGCTGAATGGGGAATTGCCATTACGCTTAAAAGTACGCTTCCATTTATTCCAGGAAAGCTCTAATGCAACCTTTTCCAATTAGCTAAATAAAAGATTAAGTTAATGCTGCCACTTACTTTAAAATTTACTGAAAGTATCAGGGGGAAAAAAAGGTGAAGACTTGAAAATGAGTCGCTATGGAAATATGCAATGTTGGTAAAACTTTGCTCAGTGTCATTCATTAATATTCACAGTAGATTTCACTAATTATAGTCTGAAGCAACACTTCCTTGTTTTATTTTTTTTTACTTTTTAGGTAATTTCACAGAATTTCTGGTCTTGTTTTATTAGTCATTGTATATAAGTCGGTCTCCTCTTGAAAGCAGGGCAGGAGAAAGGGTTTTAGGGCACATACTTCTCAGAAGCAGTGAAAAGGGCAAAGGGTTTGAATGAGAATGTCTACAAGCAGGTGCTGTTGGCCTTTAGCCCACCAGGGGTTTGATATTGGGACAGGACCTCTGTGGCAATTAAGCATCCTTTCACATGGGACACTTGGAATCAAGTTTTATGCTCCCAGGACTTTCAGCATAGAAAGTGTGACTACAAATAGCATGAATACAAATTTGGGTAAGAAGATTTTTTTTCCCATATTTTCTAGTGAATTGCAGGCTTTTGTGTCCATAGCACCAGGTCAGTTAAAATGGCTGAGAAATTAGTATTTATTTAGTTAAACTGTGTCCTTTGTCCCAAAAGTCTTTGCAAGGGTACCTATGACTCTTTAATGAAAAAGATTCCTCCATGCTTTTTTGAGAAAAGCGGAGAAATACATCAAAACCGGTGAAAAATAAGTTGTGTCAATGACATTTGCACATTGAATATTGTAAATGAGATCATGAAACAATTTTTGGTCAAATTTTTCTGTTTATATTCATGGAGATTGTTTCAGAAAGGATGTTTTATTTTGTTTTCCCTTATTTCACTACTGAATAACAAGATTTTATTGTTTCTTGTATACCCATGTTTGCTTTTTACCAGCTCTGCTGATGTATAATGTGATTTCACATATTCTTGCCACTGTTTACTCAAATGTCTTAAAAACTATTGAATTAGGTCCTGTACTAGCCTTTTGCTGTGGCTTCATGGGGTAGGCATGGCTCGGGATCTGCTCTGTAGCTCTGCTCCTTCTTTTTCCCTTGTTAATTAATCAGTTTCACACTGTTGATCAACTTTTGATGGCTAAAGGCTGTTTTCCTGTATTCTGAAAATACACAAAGGAACATTGCTGTAAAGGTCTGGTGTTCAGGGAAGGAGCAATTACTGGCTCCAGCGAGCATCTAGAGTAGAGTAGCATCTACTGGAAACTAAATGAAATGACAGCTCAGAAATTGAAAGTGCAATAAAACCTGGGCCATACAGAAGAGGTGCCTGCTGCTGCTCCTCAGACACAAACCTTCCACAGTCCATGAGATGATGTGAGGACCAACCTGGAAAAATCTGTACAGCCAGGCTGTTTGGCATATTCCTCAGTAAGCCTTTATTTTACAGGAGCAACCCGAATCAGAGATAAGTTAGTGTCTGGTCCCTTTCCTCTCTCCCCAGGTTGCAGGGACCAGTATCCCGAGACCATCCATGGGAGAGTGAGGAGTGCTGGCCACAAGCTCCCTCTTCTCCCCCACTTCTGCAGGACATTGTACTACAGCTGGGGACTGGCACCCTTCTCTCCCAGAGCAAGGCTTTGACTGAAGATCCTCCACAGGAAGGGAGGAGGGGTTTTACCAGACATCAAAGTGAAATCCTTCAGGATTTTGGCCTCGGATTTCTGTATGGGGCTTGCCTCCCCCTCCCCTTCCTCCAGAGGTAACACACAACTGGCTTCTCTGCATTGCTTCACGTAGGTAGCTCAAACCACACATCTGGAGAGAAAGAGGGAAGGTACTAAGTGGGCTGCATTGATTTTCGTATGTTCATAGGTATTAGGGAGGTAAAAAACCTATTAAATCATCTAGTCAGTATAATCAGAGCAGAACTATTCCCTGCTGGACGTTTACTGGTGGTTTGTCAACTGTAGTTCAGGAAATTGAGTTGTAGTGTTCAATATAATGGATTCTAAATTTCCATTTAATATCAGTTTTCTTTGGTTGCTGCTTTTACATTAGTGCATTGATGTGCTTTATATTGATTGGCTTTTCTTAGTGTAATGAGAACAAAAATGCCACTTATCATTTAAGTCACTTAACTCAAACTAGCAAGCTATCAAGCTAGCCTCCTCCCCAGAGAAAGTCATAATGGCTAGAGCAGAGAGCCATGTCAATACAGAAGTGTTGGTAAGATAGATAATTCTACAAATGTTTTAATTTATTTCAAAATAATGGTAGCAAGTTATGCAGCTGAATATACCATCAAAAACTACTCAAACAATTAATTAAATCCTCAGCACTAATCTTGCCAGTCCTACTTGTTTCTCAGCTTCCTAGCAGTTCTCATACATCTTATGTGCTCAGCTACCTTTGTAAAAATAGAGGAAATTCTTCAAAATCATGTGAAACACATCAAATTAACTGTCGAGCCAAATCCCTACTTGGTTATGACAACTATACCACAGAGATCTGCTTGAGAAGGACTGAAAGAACAACACTAGACCTATTGCTTTCCCTCCCCTCAACTAATAAAACCTGATGCTGCTAGTAGTGGACTATTCATACATTTTAACATAGCAGCAAGCCGCCCTAGCATGAAAATAGGTGACAGAAGTAGGTTTTTATCCTTATAAACAAGTTTCTGCAAAACCACTGTGATTACCGTTACATATATCATCGCTTAACAGGAAAGATATCATACCCCTGTAGTATCAGGCTCTTACAAACATGAGTTCTGAGTTTTAACACTCCAACTGTTTAGCAAATGCTGCCAAACTTAGCTGCTGGAAGAGAGCTCTGGGCTTCAACATCTGTAGAGTGCAGATGTGGCGCAGGGTGAAATGTAATCTGAAACTGCTGTGAAGCAATTAAATTCTTACCATTCTTAGTAACACATCACTGGAATTATTTATAGTGTTAATTTTGAATACTGGGTTACAACCTAGCCTGTATGTTGGGAAAGAAGTGATCAAATTGAGAATGCTATACTCCCATGACCCATTCCTTGTGCCAGATTTTTATGAACTTTTAATAAGTTTGGGGTAAAGAAATAAGGCAGATGATACAGCACTTTCTGTTTGTAGAATGATGCAGTCATTTTTAACTACAAGTTCGAGGAAAGGTATGAGGAGGAAAAAACATCCAGATCCTGTCTTCTCTTTCTTGTGTTGTCTACCATCATATTTAGTGTATTGCAGTGATCTACATCTTGCCTAGAGCATGCAATTACTGTCAGGAGTTCAGTTTTTGCCCAGTATTTCTCTGAGGTTTTCCAATCCAGCCTGAAAATATAAAAGCCTTCCGACCACTTCTGACTGTCAACAGATCTGTTCTCATTCCCTGCCAAAAAAAGGTAATTACAAATAAACTATTTCAAGAGCATCTGAAGCGCACTCAAACCAGGCTAACTGCTGTCAGTGATTCTCTGCAGAAGGTGAAGAATCACAAAATTTCCCATGACTTCAGGCTGTTTCCCTGGAAAGGTGTCAAAGACTGAACTGAGGAGAAGGTGGTTGGGAGCATAGCTAAGTCACACTCCTCATTTCCAGACCTAATTATACTATTTACATATGGCTGCTCTCCAAGGAAAACAAATATTTCCATGCTTTCTCCATCCATCTTTCTTTATTCCAGAAACTGCTTTGGATTCATCCTTCATGATCTTATGAATGAAGTGGGAAGGGAACACAAGGGCAACCAGGCTAAAGGTCCCTGTAGCCCAATGGCCCATCTCCAGCAATGGCATGATCAGGCTACGGAGAAATAAGGACAGAGCAAGAAAATATCATCCTTCCCCTAATGGTTTCCCTGAAAATGACTTTTTGCAGATGAGGGAACTTCTTTAGCTGACACTTCCTGTGCCTCCTGTTGGCCTTGCAGACATTGGTTGCATCCTTGGGCAGGGAGTGCTGGGGATATTCTGTGAAGGAACATGACCACATACCTGTTTCAGCTCTGGCTCCTAAATCCTTCAACACTTCCCAGTGCTTGTTGTGGAAGATGTGTTGCAAATGCTTGACTGTACTCTGCTCCCTGCTCCCATGACTTGGGACCTCTGGCTTATTTCCTGAGTTACCCTCTCCATACAGAAGAGGCTTAGTTTACCAGTTTGTTCCTCCTAGGTATGTTTTTAATATGTGGTCATGCTTGCTGCTTCTTTTTGACTTTGTTTTCCCCAGTTCTGTTACAGCTGCTTGAGACCAGAGCTGCATACATCCATCCACTGGGGTACTTCTTAAAATAAAAAGGATTTTCTGCTCCCATTCCCCCACCCTTCATTCCCATTTCTGTCAAGAAACTTTCTCACATCCTTGTTCCTCTATTTGGGCTAGAAATCTTTTCTCGTTTTTCCTTCATTTTTGGTCTAACTTCGTTCATACTCAGATTATATTTCTTGTTGCTATGGGTTTTTCTTTGGTTTATGGGTATTTTTCATGTCCTCTCAGCCCCTCTCATGTCTGGCTAAGACAAGTGAAACAGGCTCTTCTAACTGCTGCTTAGGATGAACAAATCCTGTGGCAGTTCTCAATAAATCACTAAAGCCAAGAACCTCTCCACTAATCATGATATCTTTGGCTCAAGCAACTGTTCTACATCTACAGTTTACCCTTCTTATAGTCAAACAGTAATAAAATCTAGTATGCAAAATTTAAATTATACAAAATTTCAAACACATATAAGAAGAGCTTGAACTAAACTAATCAAGTCCCTTGGCCTCATGTCATGCAGGCCTGGAAGTCTTTCCTAAAACATCTAGTTACACGTCATGTGATGGTGGTGAATCCCTCAGCAGATCAAATGGGTTTGATCTGAGTTATTTCACCTGTTATATTTATTACTGCCTGTATATCCTTCTTATTAGATAAGAAATGCAATACTCTGATATATGCAATGTTTACTCTGATATATGCAGTGTTTATCATTATATGTTCTGCTAAGGATTCTCTTAGGGGTTTGTAAAGATATAAGTTCCTGTTTTGTTCTAGAGACCATTCTTTTTCCTCTTTGGATATGGGTTCTGCTGTTTCACTTCTCCTGTATCATAACCACATATATAATGTCCCAGTGATGCTTTTTACTGTGCCAGAACTTCTTAATCTGTTGCCTTTTCTTAGGCTGGTATGTTGAATGCAGCTCTGGATTTTGTTCTGCTAGCTGCTCAAATCCTTAGAAAGTGCGTCTGTAGTCATGGAAGTGCTTATAATGTGTGTATAATTTGTACATGGATATATCTTGTTTCTAGGGATCTTTGTTTGTAGATAGGTCATTTTTCAATGGCAATAACATCAGTCTCAGCTATGATGATTTTCTCAAAAGGTGATATTAATTTTTTTACACCCATGAGCAAAACCTAAAAGTGCTTCCTCTGAACATACTTGCTTTTAATATTTTTAGTACCCAAAACCTGTTGCCCTGTGGTTTAGGTGCTACTGCTGCTCCCCTGAACCTGTCCGTGAGAAAACTGATTTCTACTTCTGAGAGATGGTCAGCGGCTGCCAGGAGCAGGGCCTGGACAGTTAATTTAATAGAAATTAACTAACTTATTTGCATCACATGAGAAATAGCCATCATTTTCCTTGTGTCTGTGGTTTGCTGTCTTAGGTCCATGTTTACCGTAGCAAGAAAGGTTTGGTTTGTGTTCTTGTCCCAAGGAAGCAGCCCTTCACCACCACCACCTGCTCCGCTAGCTCAGTACCTCCTCCAGGCCAGTCAACTTCCTACAGATTTTAGAGTTCAAGTGTTTGCTGCCACTCTGAGCTCAGAAATTACAATCTCCTCATATATGGTGTGCTCCCAGGGCTAAGGCAGGCATGCTGTGACCCGTGGCCATGCAGGAGGTATGTCACTCTGCTTACAGACTCATTTTCATAGACAATTCTCTCTTTTCCAGCCACTGGCATGGCACATTTGGTATTGGAAGAAGCTTGCTGCTTCTGGTTAAATAGCATTAATTTTATGCTGTATTGATGCTCTCCATGAAACAACCTCTGAGGTGCAAATCCCTCAGCTGTGCCTTGCACAGAATACAGGTGAAGCCCCTGGTTGGGGGAACATGAAAGGAAAAACAAACAGAGACAACTTCCAAGCTAAAAATCTTAACCACCTCAGAAAAATTCAAAAAGTGTTTATGCTTCCTCCTTTTAAGCAATTCAATCTGCTTATTTTAAACTCAGAGTTAGTATGGCCATGTCCTACAGGGACATAAATCAGAGTGGTCTGTCTCTTTGCAAGTACAAGATGGATGCCTGCTTCATGTTAATGACTATTCAAACTGTACTCAGGCAGTGTGGAAGCACGGGGCTGTCGAGGCACGGTGCTGAGGGTGTATCATCTGGTTCTCTTCATCCCACAGAGCAGGAATATCCCAGCAGCTGCCTCATCCGCCTGGCCCCAGAGAGGTTCTCAGGCCACTCAGGCACAGCTCCATAGCTTGTTTAGTGCCTTTTGTCGAGCATCTGCTCATTACTCGCCCAGTAACTATTCCTTAGTGCTTTTCCTCCAATTACCTCGATTTCCTGGATCCTGGATGATTGCTTGCATCAGTGTTACTTGAATTACGTGCATAGCTGGGACAGTTTCTGAAGCTCCTCTGTGTAATCAGTGTGCCCCCCTCCGCTGGCAAGTATTTCTGCTGGGTTTTTATAGCTGCGAAGCGGATGCACAGCTGCTGGAGGCCAGCAAGAGCTCAGGCAAAGAGTGCAGGAGCAGAACTATCTTTTCCTCAAACAGAGCCTTTACTGAAATGCCAGGTATGAGAGCTAGATTTTCCTGGGGCTGTGAGAATTCCCTGATAAGATCCTGCTGGATAACAACGTGGGGCAGGCTCATTCCTCACCCTGGAAAATGAAATTACTGCCAGTTTCACAATGTAAAAAACCACAGAGAAAATATGCCAGTGGGTGGCAGGGAATGGTGCTTAGTCACTGGGTATTAAGCAATGCAGGACAAGACAAACAAGGATTGCAGACTCTTTGGGGATGCCACATCAAGTTTGCTTTGGAAGCCTGTGGGAGCCCTCGCCTGATACATGCAGGCACAGGCATCTGTCACCACAGCCGTGCTTTGGCCCAGGGCAGGGACGCAGAAAAGGAGAAGCTCCTCAAAGCCAAAATAGCTAAATCCATCTCAGTGGGGTCTTGTTACTCACGTGGGGATGGTAACATGCAAAGACTAGAGAAGTTTATCTTAAAACAGAACTAGAAATGCAGCTATCCAACAAGCCCTGATTATTTTCTTAATTTACTTTATTTACTGCACTATATATGTCTTTTATTCAGTAAAATTAGCATCACCCCAACTTCCACCAATGTGGAAATTACTTGTTTTTTTAAACCTGATAATGGCTATTTTATTGCTAATTTTCAGCTCAGCTCAGGTATTTAAACACAATCTTTAGTATCCCTTCAGCTATACATGTTATTGTTTTCATATTCCCTTCTGAAATACTGACATATTCAGGCATGAACAGAGGATATTTTCAGCTGTCCTCATCAGGAAACATGAAATGCTAAAGGTATGTGGAAATTAAGTTGTGCTTAGGGAACTTCTATTAAGCTGTTGCTTCAAAACTACAGCAGCCAAAGTTACTTTAGAATTCATTTTGTTACATAAATATGCATCACTAGATCCTGACTTTTACTGCTGTGGACAGAACTAATCAGAGTTTTAGCTCATATCTCTTACCTGTGGTTTTGGAATAGCATGATGTTATAGATACTAAAACCAAAAGAGATCTTAGTTGCCACACAGAAGCCAGGTAACAGAGTCTTGCAAGGGGGGAAAAAGCATATTTTGAGAAATCAGAAGTGTCAGGCTAGCTGACTGTCAAGCTTAGGTGGAGAAAAGCACCAAGAAGGCTTATGGAAATAAGTTAGAGACAGTTTTAGTACAGATTTCTTCAACCTCACACAGCCAGGCTCTGGACTGAGAAATCGCACCTGGCTGTGTCCAGTGTGAAATGGCATGTTCAGAAAAAACAGCCATGAAATGTCCATTTGAATACACAAAGGCATATGAGGGACTTGAACTGTTGCAACTGGATTACAAAACCCTGCTGTGAAAACTAAACACAGCCTCCCAACATGAGCAGCATTTCCAGACCCTTCAAACGTGATGAACTGAGTTAAAAGGTGCCCTCGATTTGCAAGTCTGGATTTTGGGTGCCCTGGGGAACACCCATGTGTGAGTTCACATCACACCTCACCTGAACCCATGAGCAAGACTCCATCTCTACCACGCCCAGCTTTCAAAGACCTGGGAAAGCACGCCCTTAAAGAACTGTTGTCAACAGAAATGCAGAGAATATAATAGTGCTGCACACCCACAAATGCACCACTGCATAAACAGCAATGAGAAGTGATACCCAAACAAGCAATGGGTCATCACCTCCCCTACCCAAGCACACGATACGTGGCAGGAGGGAAGAGGGCTTTTCTCGCTGAGCTTTCTCAGCAAGCTCAGCATGCTTCTCCTTCCTTAGCTGTAAGAAATCACTTTGTTTTTTAAGCCCACAGCAATAAACACATGACACTTCCTTAGAATGGCTTGGTCTTTTGTCTCAATCTAATCCATCGGCTTTTTACCAGCACCCCATACAGAACTGAACTCTTTGCTTCTGTGGATCTGTTTTGGTTTTGTACCTTTGCATGCAGCTGGTCTGTTTTAACTCACTGGCTTACCAAATGTATTTTTCCTTTATATGAGAAATAGTGTGGAAAACACTTTGATAGGTGTGTATCCTGGGTCTAGCCAGAAATAGCAGATCAACCTCTTCATGTAAATAAGAAAAAGAACATAAATACTTACTGGCTTTTTCTGAGGTGGTCATGGGTTTTAGGTTGGAAGTTGATTGATCAAGTGCATTATTGATCAAATTCGGAGTAGGCTCCTTAGAAATGTTTATCACTAAGTTTCTGAGCTCAAGAATTTCTAGTCAAAACGAGAGGTATTTGAAAGAGGGGAAATGAGGGAGCACTTACAGAACAGGCAATATCCTTATGATTACTTTATTCACATGGGAAGAGGTAGCTTATGACCCTAATTTTTAACTAGATATAGGTGGGGCTACAGACATTAGTTACAATTCCATAACTAATGGTATCCTTCTTTCTTTCTTTGAATGGAGCTATTTAATTTTGCATACATATATCAATATACATTGAGCCAAAGACTGTAGTTACTTTCAACAAAAAAAAAAAAAAAAGAAGAAAAAGAATCTGTGATTCTTGTAATTGGCTACAATCTGTAGTGCAACAAAACCAAGCATTTAAAGGAATAGGGACAAATTGTAAAAAGGCAATGGATGGTAGAAAAGCCTTAGAAAATACTCTAGCCCCCTGACTGGTGAGCTGACCTTAGATATAACACACATGGGTTTGACTCCCTGCTTGTAACCTATCTCCTAAGGAGCTTCCTAGCCACAAAATTCCTAGGTATTCTGGAGCCTCTTTCTCTCATTCTGGCTTATCGTTAAAAAATTTAAGCATCTTGGTTTCATCTTCATGTAAATGAAATTAAGTGTCAAGCCTTTTTTGTTTAGTTCTATTTAAATTAAATACCAATTTTTCCAACCAAGCCTGCTCCCTTGCATTCACTTCTGAATGCATCAGACTCTAGCTGGAGTGCCAGAGGCAGGGTCTGGTTTTTCTAGTTTTTCTTCTTCTAGAAAATCCTTTACACTCAAAGCATCACAAACATTTAATCCTTCTCTTGATGTTTGAAATGTCTTATGTAACTTTGAATAAAAATTATAGCTACAGAAATCTGCATACTACTGCCTGGATTTGTGAGTGGTAGCTTGGACTAGGACTTCTTGTAGTTCTCAGCTACCAGCACATTTTATAAGTGAGGAAGAGTATCTTGAACTTTGGGCTTTGGTAGGATGCTCTTCACAGCTCTCAGAGCAGAAGAGATTTGCTCCAGTTGTTTTGGGAACAAGAGGACACAAACCAAGATAAAGTGTACCACTGAGTATTCTGAAGCTGAGTCAGGCTCCATACTGCCTTACCACATGCCAGGGAGTTGGTAAATCTAGCCACTTTATTCCACTTAGACACTTGGACACTTATTCCTCTTAGATTTATCCATCACCCACTCCATAATATACTTGTGTTGTTGATGCACAGGAATACACTTTCACCCCAAGGTCATCATAGAATGATGTTTATGGTGAGTCTGAGGGTTGATATGCCTGCAGAGATGGGACATTTCACTAGGTGTTAGATGATTCTCTAAGTCTTAATGTCTGGTGAGTTTTAATGATAAAAGTATGCGCTCACTTTAAAAAGAGTGGATTTTCCCTATGGGAACAAAGATAAAACAATAAATCTCCCCATCCTGATTCTGCCCGATATTAAAATTTCTTTGCTCTGCCAGCTAACATGCCTTTTCCTTTTTTCTTTTAAGCTAGACTCTCCATAGCATCAAGGCATCTACGCCATAATCCAAAGAACAATGCTACTGAGTATTACTAAAGTCTTTTTAATGAAAAACTTCTTCTGAGTAGTTTTCCTCAGGAGGAGAAATGCTTTTGAGAGAGGTCTCTTTGGGCACTGCAAGCCACCTGCAGAAAAGCATCACTTCTCACATCTACTCCACTGGAGTCCCTCTGAGCTTCCTAAGTACTTTCTGACAAGCATAACATAAATAGGAAGCAGGCTTTTGTCTTCATGAGATTCCCACCTGGAAAACAGAGGAAGATTCAATGGATAAATAAAATGTGTCTGAATTGAAAGATTCTTGCCAATTTGGCAAGATGGTTCATAGGTTAGGTTGTGACTAGGTTATATTATAAACCGAGAAAAACTGAATGAGTCTCAGAATGTATTGTCTCCAGCTGAACGCTGTCATTTAAAAAACCCTTGTGCTCCAAAATCTATGCTGTCCTTTAATAGCATGCATTATTTTTAATGATGCAGTTCTTTGAGCTGGGGAGGAAAACTAGCAGCAATTGGACAAGCTCAGCTGGCCTCAAATTTTAGTGTTCTCTCTGGTGTTTTTCTAGAGTAGCTCAGTGCAAAATCCTCTTCTATTTCTTGGTAAACAGAAATGACAGGGTGTGGAGAAGAGGCGGCGTGTTTGCACTCCAGAGGACGGGAGCTGGCTGTACTAATTTTGAACCACCATAAATTACTAGGAGCACAGGAAAGGGATGAAAGCTACGAGTCCTCCCTGCATAACTGAGAGATGGTTTTCTTGTATTTTATTTGCTTTTATTTTATTCTTATGTTAAGGTTTGTCTTCATGAAACTTGCAACACCTAAGTAGAGGGGATAAAGCCTGGATCTTATCAGGGGGGTTATATATAAATTCAGTGGGGTTTGTGCGTTTGCTAACACAATCTTAGGGACTTTTTCAAGTCTGAGATCTATTCAGGGTTCCAGATCAGTTCAGCTACTGCTTTTTGGCAGGTCAAAGGAGGAGATCTTGCTCCTCTGCAACACTCTGGTGAGACCCTACTTGGAGCATTGTGTACAGTTCTGGTGTCCTTAACATAAGGAGGACATGGAGCTGTTGGAGCAAGTCCAAAAACCACAAGGATGATCAAGGGCTGGAGCACCTCCCAGTGAAGATAGGCTGAGAAAGTTGGGGCCATTCAGCCTGGAGGACAGAAGGCTGCATAGAGACCTCATAGCAGCCTTCCAGTATCTGAAAGGGGCCTATAAGGATGCTGGAGAGGGACTCTTCATCAGGGACTGTAGTGACAGGACAAGAAGTGATGGGTTTAAACTAAAGCAGGGGAAGTTCAGGTTAGATACAAGGAAGAAGTTCTTTACTGTGAGGGTGGTGAGTCACTGGAACAGGCTGCCCAAAGAAGATGTAAATGCCCCATCCCTGGCAGTGTTCAAGGCCAGGTTGGACAGAACCTTGGGCAACATGATCTAGGGTAAGGCATTCTTACACATGGCAGGGGGTTGGAACTATTCGAGCTTAATGTTCTTTCCAGCCCAAACCATTCTATGATTCTGTATTTTTTCATGTAGTAAAGCCAAACTACTTGTGGATGAAGGTAATTCTTGATTGTTGGAAAGCTGTTAGAAGAGCTTCTTAGAGGAAGTGATGGAAACTTGCTTGAGGACGCTGGGACTGAATGTTGTCCTGGCAGTGTAAGAGGCTGTAAAATCATAAAAAGTAGAGTTAAAATGCAGACACCAATCCTGAGGATCTACCTGCTGGAGGCTTATGCAGCTTAGAAAGCTGGTGTGTTTGTTTGAAAAGAAACAGTACAAGGAGAACATGGGCTTACATCTTCTGATGGAAACAACTACTTTCTCTACTGTTCTCCAAGGAGAAAGGAAAACTCAGCTGCAAAGCTTCTTCAGAATCAGATCTCCTGTATCTATTTGTTGTCATCTATTTCTGTTGCACTCCTTCAAATCCCCAGCATATATTCCCCATGATACTCAAAGAAAGCAATCCTCTCCTCACCCTTCCTTGTAACTTAGGCTCTCCCTTTCACCTAATCATCTGAGCTGTCTTTCTTCCCATCTGTTACAAATCATTGTTTTTACTGTGTTTGACATGAGCAAGGTATAGTAGAGATTTTTTTTTTTTTTTACAAAGGTTGTAGTAATTTATTTTTCTTGCTGTTACAGGAACTCGTGTCTCAACTTCTGGTATTGGAATCTGATTTTGAAGCTTCCTTATGCTAAGTCTCTTCAAACGGGTGTTCCTCAGCAGGCCAGGGAGAAGTATTTTCACTGAATTGCAAGGCTAAAACCTATGGGGCTTGCATTGTTGGAAGCACAGAACAAATAGGACCTAGGTAACACAATCCCAGCCTGTAAACACTAATTTACCACTCTGATTAAAGTACTTAGGTTCAGAAGTGCATAAACCCATATTAAAATGTGTCAGAAGTATCTTAATTGCCAAATTGCACTGTCTTGCAGATGGACTTAGATTCTTCCGTAATTTGTTTGCTTTTGGTATTACCTGAAGTTCTAAATTTCATGAATTTACAAGCTGCCATGGAAATTCACTTTGTCATAGGCTGAAAATAAGTAGCAGTTGCATGTACTCATAAACCCCTTTTATTGCCTTCCTACACAAATTTAATTTCAGTCCTTTGGCTGAAATGTAAAACACAAGGAGGCACACTTAAGAAAACTAAAACCCCATGTTTCTAAAATGTGCAAATGCAAACAAATTAATGTGTTTCAGATTTCATTCTGTACTGATCACTAAAATATAGCTTGTCAAATCATATTAGGAATTGAATTGCTTTTTTCTTTTCAGCCAAAAAGAGAGGAAAATGTCAAATCAGTTGCAGTCCTTTATTCTTTAAGCACAGAGAATACTTTTATCACCAAACTACCTAATATTTTCCCATGTGCATCACTCTCCCCACATGTGTAACTACAAAACAGACCAGAAGGAAACAGGAAAAGATAAAATCAGACAAATAAGACATATTTCTCCCTTCAAAATACAATCCTAGATGCAGAATCTGGAATAATTAGCAGACTTTTATGCTCAGAAACAATTTTAATATAAATGATATTGTAACCTGGGGCCCAAGTCTGCAAACATTAAAGAATATGAGGTTACTTTATGCATGTGAGTAATTCCTCTTGAGAACATTTGCAAGATTAGAAACCAGAGTAATGTGATAAAATAGTATGGAAGGAGATTGTATTACATCTGTACAGGCTGTATCAGTTAAGATACTGCTAAAGTAGTCTATTTAATATTAGTAGTGAAGTACAAGGTCTTGTCACATTAGTGGCTTTGTAAAGATGATCATATCAGTTATTTTAACAAAACAAAATCTATTTCTAGCACTACCAGGTTGGCACCTTTGATGGGGAGACTGAAGTCTAGGTAAAGAATGCATTTTAGGAAACAATCACTGTATATTCTTTGATATACAGAAAGTAAGCTCTGAAAATCCTTACCGATGTGGAGAAAACCTATTAATGGTATATATACTGCACTTCACATACAAAGAGGTAGCATACCTGTTTCGAGTAGTCCAGCCCTAATGCTATTGCAATTAACAGCAAAATGCCTAGGACTATAGGAACCCTGCCTGTAAGATCCCAGTGAGCCAGAGATATGGAGACAGCAGGGTTGCGTGCATCTGCATCAGCAAGTGATCTGGCCCTACACAAGCCTACAAGAAGAACCTGGTTTTTTTTATTATTATTATTAATATTCAAATATTTAAAAAGGAAAGTTTACATATGCACTTTAAGTGCTTTTCCATGAATTTTAAATGCTCAGCGATGTACAACAAAACACTTCTGGAGCTCTTTAAACATCAGTGATATTACTGAAAACACAGTTAATGTCTTTGAAACTTAGATTCCTTTCCGTAAAAGAGGACCCCATTACACGGAAATGGAGAATCTGCTGGGGAACCTAAATGATGGATGCATTTTTGTAAGCATAAACAGTTCAACAGTAGTTTCACTTTAATATTACGTTAGCAGTTTGCATCCATTTTGTTACAATTGGACCTCTGGGAAATGGTATTTACAAATCATATTTGGTAAAAAACACTAGAGAAAAAAAGAAAAAGGTTCTTTACAAACCCAGAAATGTGTTAGCAATCATACAGCCAAGTTCACCTGCTCTTCAGTCCTAAACCCTAAGTAGATACCTTAATTGTATTCAGATTTTCTCACTTGCACCAGAGGAGAGCAAGAACTACCTCACTGAACTTTGAATGGTCCTCTGGGGATTAGACCAACTCCCACTTAGGTCAGTGGCATACATTTAATGATTTTTTCAGATCCCAGGAGTCAAACCGGTGTTTTCTAGAGAATTTTCTGATCCCAGTGAGCTTTCTTCTGAGATAGCTCATCTAAAGGTACACAGATAAATGGTTCATTGCAGAAGAACTAGCCAAGTCTTCTGACTAGAGTCAACGAAAAATTCAAATGCAGCCTGAGATAGTGGAGAAATTACCACAATGGAGGGGAAAAGCCAAAAGGTGAAATTCAATTCCAGTCCAAACACTCACAAGGTCCTGAACAGCACAGATGCTTATTCTGTACTGTGACCCTTGCTGAGCATAGCAGTTCATCTGCTCAGGATCACTATCCTCCAAAGATGTGAAATAGCAAACTTTCTATTGCCCAATGAAGACATACAATGTAAGGCTTCATACAACTCTGATGACTTTTGGCTCCTGCTCTGTTGTTTTCTTCTGTAAAAAAAAAAAATTGTCACACATACTGTAGGAAGACTATAGTAAGTCTGGCTAACATAAAAGTCTACTCTGTGTTATAAAACACTGAAATCATTACATAAAGCCAGTGGTTGTCTAACATGTAGTAGAAGTATTTTCCTACTTTTATTCTTGCAGGTGTGATTTGTGTGTGTGGTAACTGAGATCTGGAAAGTCTTCCTTAAGTCTCTTTATGAAAGGCTTTGTGGATGTTTCTGACATATTTTCAGAGGGGGAAACATTCTCTTCCAATGAAGTACTCCTTTACAGTGCTGTCTAAATTCAATAAAAGTTTATCTTTGGAATTCATTGCTAACTCACGCCTGTACTTGTGCAGGACACACACTGAATTTGCAACTTCCATCCTTTTCCTACTCAGAAAGCCCTGCCAAATTAAAGCCTGAAGAAGAGCATACTGCAGAGGCAGAGTTTCTTCTTTTGACCACCACTCCCAGGGGCCAGATGCTGCTTCCAGTGATGAAAGCAGAGGGAAACTCACCATGTTTATATTCTTCTGTCAAATGGCTGTTCTGCCAAATCCATTTTCGGTAGCTTTAGTTCTTTTTTAAGTGAACTCAAACTTTCAAGGTTCAAATAACAAGTAAAATGAGATTATTCAGCAAAGCACATGAAAGGCAGGCAAATATTGCTAATGCAATCTTAACTTATCTCTGTGACTGCATAGAAAGGCATAACTTAATAGCAGTCTTTTCAAAAACATTACTGTCCTATCCAAGGTGAAATTAAACATCCCGTGTTTCTTCTGAAATTCACCAATTAACACAATTTCGTTCACTGAAAGACTTCAATTCTGTACCAAGGAGAACGTGCTTAGAGATGAGACTTAATTATTAATTAACAATTCCTTAATTATTGTAATATGACAATATTAATGTAAATTCTGTCAAAAATAGTGTTGGAAAGAAGGATTTTATTCTGTACAGAACGCTACACTATACAATATCACTATTAATATATACTAATACTACTCTGTTTTGTTAACAGAAGCTTGCTGCCTTCAAAAGTTAATGGTGAAGGGCTTCCTGTGGAGCTGTATTACAGAGTGCATGCTTACTACATCATGCAGTAAGGTGAGTCTGTCTCATCTGTAGGAGGCCTTTAATAGACATTATACATTTTAGAAAAAAGGAGCATGTGCAAAATCAAGTATTTTCCTCGGGGGATGGGGGGGAAGGGAGGTGGTGGGAAAGGCAGATGCATTTAATTATTTCTGAGTATTAATTGTAATTAGCATTTAGATGCAGCACTGACTTTCAATTTGACTTTGCTTCCTTTGTCAGCCTTGTCATCAGTAAATAGCATTTTCATCTATAGAAAAGGCCAGGGGGATGACAATGAGAAGATTTAAAAAACCTCTGAGTAACAGGCAGTGCTTTCTGTAAGTCTGCTATGTGCTCACACATTTGCCAGGAGTGACTAGAAAAATCCAGAGACAACTCACTTAGACAAGTTTTTTGTGGAAAAAATAACTGGCATGGAGATTAGGTGGCACATACCAAAATGCTGGACTTTTTCTACATGTTAATCAACCAGTACACGAGAGATTAATCAAAATGCATGTTCTGTAACATGTAACAATGCAAAATTCTCTTCTGTCATATGAAAACAGAAAAAATGCTAGTTATGTGCACGACCAGAAAGGTACCACGGTTTTCAATCGGTGTAAAAGCCTGAACAGTGACAATGACAATCAATCAGTGCATGGCAGACCATGAAACTCACCCTGGACTAGGCCAATGAATCAAAGTATTGCTGGAATTGCAAATACTAATGCAACTGTCAATGATTTAAAGTAATTAAATTCAATGGTATTAAAGCAATAAAATTCTACCAACATGGTAGCCTTAAGGCAAAGAGATGTCTTAATAACCTAAAAATTGAATTGGTACTCTTTTCTCTGCCCTGAATCATAAATAAAAGTCCTATCATGGTTAATTTGGCCTTTCAGATTTCCCAGGCAGACATTGTTCTTCGTGGACAGCAGAAAATCCTTCGTGATTTTTATAAGCACACCTTGTGTCCTGATACCCATTACTAGTCAATTTTTTTTCACCATACTGACGTACTGTGTTACACGATTGCCATTTCCTCCTTAAAAGTAACTGGATGCATACATGCATTCTGCGGCATTAGCTAGGTAATTAAGTAAAATCCCTTTCAGTGTGGACTTAAAATTTGCCTAATATTGTTAAAGCACTTTGGGATCATTCCTGACCATATGCATGTTAAAACATATGCATAAATAAATGCTGTGGGTTTGTGATTTGCACTGTCAAAATAATGCACTAATTAGCACCTTTACACTTGTAAGGATGTTATTGGGATGATGAAATTTTAGAACACTGATTCTAATGTTTTCTGCAGCATCCAGCAAATCTTCCAGTCTCTCCTTGCAATTAAATTCATGTCAGCTGGATGTGAAGGAAAATACTACCTAGCTACAAGACCACTATGGACTGGTCCTGCTAGAACAAGAACATACAAATACACAGATCCATACACAGGGAAAGTATTTTTCCAACAAACTAACCCATAAGTTTACAGAGTTTTGTGATAGAATTGTACAGAGACAAAGCTAGCCTTAGTCCATATCTCTTTCTTATGAGAAGCTTGAGCCCGAACCTTGCACCTGAGCAGAAGCCAGAAACAAAGTGAATGAAGTTTCTTAAACCACTCTCCTTCCTGCATTTTGCCTAGCTAATTGTACAGTATATCTTGTCACATTTGCATTCCCTCCACCTGTGTCTAACATCCAGAATCAAAGGGCCCAACGTCTGGCTGCCTGGTAAGACACTATCATAAAAATATTAAGACCTTACTAATTAACTTATGAATAAAGCTCATCCTTTTAGTTATGGATTAACTTCTTACACATTAAGACCTCTCACCTAACAGAAACTGTGCTTTCATTTTAAGTTAGCTCACACTACAGACTGATTTTCATTTTCTCTTAGACTGGTAGTGCAACTATTGTCCAATGAAGGCATAGGCTATATCACTTGATTATTGATAATCCTTCCACAGTAACTCTAATTAGTCACCACATACACAAAACCCTGCAGGACAAGGCACACAGCACCAATATTTCATGTGGCATTAAAGTGTAGCTGATAACATCTCAGCTAATTCATCAATGAAGATTAAAAGTAACTCTGGTAAAAATTTCACAAGCTTGAATGACATAGACAAATGGGTCTAAATTAATAATTTCATTATAGTTAGCAAAATGCATCAATTGAAGTTTAATTCTTAGAACTTTCATGCTTCTCAGCCACTACTGTGCAAATACATTTTCCTGGTCACTCAGGAGGAGCACCCGCACTCTCTGGGAATCACTTTTGGGACTTGTTTTTCCTCCAAATGCTTACCAGGATAAGGATTTCCTGACGAGGATGGCACAAACAGTTTGTCATATTAATACTGCATTTGTCAGTATCCACCAATGCTTTGAATTTTTCTTGAGAAAATACAGCATGCTATAGACTCAGCAGCTCATTCCCTTTCTTACTTTTGAAGACAAAAAATTGCACTAAAATGCCTCTGCCACAGCAACGCCTGGCTTTGTAGCTTAAGAGACACCGCTGCAAAAATTGGGCAGTCCTGCAAAAATACAGCAGTGCACTTAGATATTACCTCAGAAAGGAAAAGACAAATGCGTATGCATGCTTTTCATTTTTATATATAACCTGCAGCCTTATTTTCCTTTCCTGTGTTGTCTTACACTAGCATTCCACTTCTTCCACTGGCACATGAGGCCTGATGTTCTTTGGTCCTCCTGAAGGACACAGAAGAGGCATACATGCCCACTTTCAGCTCTTTTATTAAACCAGACAGCAATGTCACATTTTATGCCAAAGTTTTCTTTCTCTCAGGTCCAGTTGGTTTAGTTCCATAGGTGTTACAAAAAAACAAAGGCCAAACAGAATAATCAGGCACTTTGCTTCTTTTCTGTTCTTTTGTAAGATTATAAGACCACTAGTTTTCCTGATGCCCACAGAACTTCTGGTGTAAAAAGATCTAGTTTTCTCAAATAAAATATAATCATAGAAAGTAAGGTCCATTTTGAAAACAAAGAACAAACAAAACCAAGTAACTATTACAACATTCTTCACAGATCACAGTTAAAACCACAGACTTCGTTGTGATTTTTTTTTTTTCCCTGCAGGTACAAATCAGCACAAATTCCTGAAGCAATGTGGAATCAGATGGACAGTGCTATGAAGAAAACAGTGGAAGCACTTCATAAAATGTGCTTTTCAGATTTTCTTATTCTTATAATGTCATTGTCCAGTTCACTGGGTCTACAAGAAACTTAAAGCAGTGGCTTTAACTTCTGAATTGTTAGTCTTCACTGGAGTCAGAATAATGCCACTTGAAAGATATGTTTCAACATGTATTCTTATTGCACATCTTTTAGAAAACCCTTAAGATTTACGAAATATTGCTGAACACTCATTTTTCTCCATAAGCTCATCTGTCCAAAGTCAAAGCAGGCTATTTAAAACTTCAATCACTTGTGACAAGAATGGTAGTTCCTATATGACTGTGATAGAAGCATCTGGATTTTATTCCAGAAACATTCCATGATTCCAGCTGCTACAACACTTTTGCTTGCTGGAGACCACTCTGTGAGGATTTAATTTTGTTCACCTGCAAAATTCCATTCATATGACCTTTTCATTGAAATGTACATGCTGCATCCTTCAAACTGAGAGGAACTGGCATTAAAATGAATCACAGAGAGGAGGGAGTACATCACTGTCATGTTAGCAGACACTTGGAGACCTTTTGAGAGTTATTCTCTTTCAAAGCAAAAATAAATACAAAATGTGGGTAAAATCAAAGCCAAACATGAAGAGTTATACCCTTAGTAGAAATTAAGGATATATAAGTACATGGCCTGAGGTAGTCTCTTGCCTTCTTTTTTTTTTTTTCCCAGAAAAAGCCAAGTACATCATAGAATCCCAGACTGGTTTGGGTTGGAAGGGACCTTAAAGCTCATCCAGTTCCAATCCCCTTTATGAGCAGGGACACCTTTCACTAGACCAGATTGCTCCAAGCCCCATCCAACCTGGCCTTGAACACTGCCAGGGATGGGGCAGCCACAGCTTCTCTGGGCAACCTGTGCCAGTGCCTCAGCACCCTCACAGGGAAGAATTTCCTAATAGCTAATCTAAATCATACTTGTACAGACATCAATTTAATACAGAAAGTAAATGCAACACATTAGTCCCACACATACATTAAATTGATGACAAACAGGCAACGTAAAGTACACGCTTCACGTTTCACATAAGCAGAACATTTCATAGAATCCCAGACTGGTTTGGGTTGGAAGGGACCTTAAAAGCTCATCCAGTTCCAAGCCCCTGCCACGGGCAGGGCCACCTTCCGCTAGACCAGGTTGCTCCAAGCCCCGTCCAACCTGGCCTCGAGCACTGCCAGGGCATCTCCAAGGGCACCCAAGGTGCACAGAAAGACAGACACACCCTCTGTGGCGTTTTTAGCGCGTGAAAAGTCCTCAGACGCGTCAAGAGGTGGGAAAAAAGCCCCGATACAGAGAGTGTTTTACACTGATTTTGACGCAATTTCGGCTGAGCCCGCAAGACCCACGTCCTGCTACACCAGCAAGGGAAAACCCAGCACCACACCGGCTCCCCCCGCGGGCACCCGAAAGCCGCTCTCCGCTATCGCGACAAAACACCCAGTTGCGACCAACACCGCCCTCCCGCTGGCCACCATTTCCGGCAGCGCTGCGTCACTTCCCATTTGGGTCTCAGCGAGGAGAAGATGGCGGCGCTTAGTGAGCCGGTGCGGTTGGAGCGAGGTGAGTGCGGCGGCGGCTGGGGATAGGCGCTTCTCACTGCTCTGTGACCGCTCGCTGCTGTGGGAGCGTTGCGGCTGTGGGGCTGCTGCTCCAGCCCGGCTCCGCAGCGCCTTGCTGAGAGGCTGGCCCGAGCCCATGGGACTTTTTTTCCTGTCTCTCCCTCCCCACCCCCTATCCCCTGCTGAGGCCAGATCGTCTGAGGCCGGGCCGCGGGGAAGCCAGGAGTGGGCAGGGGTGTTGCCCTCTGCGGGCTCCGAGGGGCCCTTCTGCCCCAGAGGCAGCCGGATAGGAGCCTAATTAGGAAACGTTTTCCATTGCTTCTGGTTCTCGCTGCGTGTTGGCTGGGCTTGCTGCTTTGGCTTTTCTTCACGCAGGTTTTTCTCGCGTTTCAGTGCACGTCTGGGTTTCCGTGGGTGCCCAGGCCGCAGACCTCGTCCTGTGCGTGTGTCTGCTGCGCCTCTGCTAGTTCCAGCGTTTCTATTAGCTTATTGTTTCTGTTTCTCTCTTGGGAAAGCTTACTTTTGAACTCAGCTGAATTCTTAGCTTTAAGTTCGAACTGTTAGACTCTGTCTTAGTAATAATAATTTACTTTTTTTTGTAGAAGAAAGCTGATGCATTCAGGGCTCCCCATACACTTGTTCGTGGTTCTGCTCAGCTCTTACACTCTCACGTTTATGGTTTCTCCCCGATTTTTTAGTTTCTAGCCTAAATTTGTGTTGTTAATATCGTGCAGTGTGTACTAAAATCGGTAGGGAAATTAGGTATTTTTTCTGCAGTACGTTTGTGTCTTGTATCCAGGGCTTTTAAGAAACAAGCATAAACTTCCTTCAGGGTGGTTCTTTAGAAGTGTGCAAGGTCCGCAGTAGCTCAGTGAACACATGCTTGTATACAATATATATAATGGGCTTATGAATGTGTATGTAGGAAAGTAGGGAGTGGAAAGTGGAACTTAAATCGGAAAAGAATACTGAGAATGAAAAATCCTCTTTTTGAGAAAGAAAGTGATTAAATGGAGTGTAGATGATTGGATGTGAGCTGACTGTTTTCCTGCTGCTATTTCCGTTGGAACCTCCACCTTTGTTCACAGTGCTAGGTGCCTTTTTTTAAAGATGCATAACATGCTGTACATACCCATGTTTGGTACTAGCACATGTTAGTTACCGCAGAAGTAATTTTTCCTGTTAGCCTGACCCTCTTTCCCATTCTACAGGTGAATCACTTGTGTGAGAGAAGGCCTGTAAATAGTGACTTATATAAGGATTTTGATTCCCACTCCACACCTCACCTACCCTCCCTACTCCAAAGCTTGTTAATTAGGGCAGCTGCTTTGGCAGTGGATTAGTTTCTCTTGGTAGGTCTGTGGATTTAAACCTCAGGCAGCATCCTTCTCCACCTCATTACCCTGCTACTATGCACTGTTTATGAAAGTAAACAAATCTGCAGGGTTAGTTAGGGATCAGTGTAACAAAGAAGCTATTTAGTCTTCTGGCATGTTGACCTTTTTAAGAAAATTAAAAGGGAGCACAATGTAATGGGCACACAAAAGCCAGAGCCTTATTTACAGAAATAAATAACTTCTGTTAATTGTGTGGGGCTGATTGCAGTTAACTTGATGAATCTACAGCAGCTTGAAAATGAACATCAGTAATGTTGTTGGCATATAGCATAAGAAAGGAGAGAATAGAAAGTGAACATCACTAGTGTTGTTGGCATACAGCATAAGAAAGGAGAGAATAGTGTGGAAAAAGAGCTGATTTTAAAATGGTTACCATATGCTTACCATCAGGGCAATTGAAAATTCCCCGATCTGTTCTCTCCTCCAAGCTGCATTGCAAACACCACCACCCAAATTCATTGGAGGGCAGGGATGAAAGAACATTTAATGTTCCAAAGTTATTTGTGTGGTTTGGTGGTGATGTGTGGTAACTCTCCATACAGTTTGGGAATCCAGACTATTTGAACATAAGCAGTGGAGGTGGTTAATCAGGAGTATCTATGAGGATGCTGCATTTCTCTTTCTGTGTTTTGTTCACACATATGCTTGGAGTGGTAGCATCTTGCTGTCTTTTTCTCCCACATTTTTTTAGTTTAAATGTATCTTACTTTTTCAGGACTTTGCTGTGAGCACAAAAAATGATTTGTGAAGAGCAGGCAACTGGTATAAAAAGGATGAAAAGGTTAAAAGGAAATCCGTTTTTTAGTTATGTGTGCACTCAATTTTACAGTGAGTTTTATGGGGGTTTTTTAATCACCTACCTCTGGAGTTATTTCTACATTGATCCTTGTGGAGATCCATCACTGACAATTCTGTAGTGTTCCATTTCAGCCTCTGGTGCGGAACAGTTGGCTAAAATGTAATGATAATATTGTGAGGAACGCAGCTTTCAGTTGATCATATCACAAGCAGTAGTTCAGGAGGAAGCCACTTGTTCCCAGCCAAACTAGTTACTTTCCAGAGTAGTATTGCTGGGAGAGATTGAATCTTCAGCTTCTGACTAATAGTACCAAATGCAGTTCAGTAGGAGAAAGTTACACTCATTTCACTTTCAGGCTCATATAATGGCGTCCTGTCAACAGGGTAAAACAAAACAAGTCTCGGGTGGGGGAGGGGAAGTGTGCTGGTAATGGGATTCATTGCCTGTATCTGCCTGAGCCAGAGGTGCTATGTGATAAAGGAGATCTATAGACTGCCAAGGATCTGACTTTTGTGCTTCATTTGTCTGCTTTGGGTTTTTGCCAGCAGCAGCTTGGCCCTTTGATCTGGAAGCCTTTTCTTATTCAACTTTATTTTCTGCTTTATGTTCATCTAAAATTAATCCATTTCAGTGTATCCCAGTCACTTTTTGACAAGCTGATTCTATGCTCTTAGTCTGCACTTCAGGAAAGACACAAGTGGTTCCTAAACTAGACAATTTTACCTTAGGGTATAAAGTGCTATGTAATTAAACATTTCATCTCTTAGGAGATCCAGGTAGGAAACATATCTAGTTTATTGATGAAACATGAAAGTTAAAAAAAAGAGGAGAAATCAGCAAAACTGTTTCTGGAGTCTTCATTTCTGCAGCTGCTCTTTGGATCACTGGGTTGCTGTCACCCTTTAAGATTTCTTGCAGTATTCTAATCAAATTGTTATCTAACAAGTTCATGCACCTTCCAGCTTAACAGGCTTCATGGGCCCCAGATTGGGGCATGGCTCCGTACAACTGTACTCTTCTGTGCATGAAACAGTAATTTGTCTGCAAACATCTGCAAGTATTTACATGATAGCTGTATTGTAATTTACATACTTTCTAGACTTTTTTTCATGAATATATGGAGTGTTGCAGAATTGGAAGTGCTGCTATTGCCATTTGTTGATCATTCTACTTCAAGCTGTTCAGTGCAAGACTTGGATGAAATACAGATAA
Organism: Psittacus erithacus; assembly: GCA_009867235.2. Lineage (NCBI taxonomy): Eukaryota > Metazoa > Chordata > Aves > Psittaciformes > Psittacidae > Psittacus > Psittacus erithacus. Next base: position 76,256 of record WYDI02023162.1, read on the forward strand.
CTTGCACTGCTGTTGCTGAACACAGGGATTACTAAGAATGTTGGGGATTTTTCATCACTGGAAGAGTAATCAACATTCACACTTAGAATTTCTTTAATTTCACCAACTATTTTGTATGTTAATTGAAATACAAAACGTGTGTTAGGAAATTAAAAGCTTCAGAAACGTTTTTGCATTTTGTAATTGTACAAATAGCAAATAGGCATGCCTGTGTGAAGTGAGTCCTCTGAAGACTTGAGATTAGTTAATAGCTAAAATTTAGGGTTTGATACTTCTTTCCTTTAGGTAACTGGTGCTTGTAAAGCCTGGAAATGCTTGCCAGAAGCCACCAAATTCTCATGGTACATAGAAATCTTAACTCTCGTCTGAAATAATTTGTGTCTTGTGACTATAGTGATAATACTTGGATGTTCTTCCGTGAAGGACTCATTTCTAGTCTGTGGATGACCAGCCTGGGAGGTTAAGCTGTACCTTGTTTCCTTGACTGTACCTTGTTTCATTGACTGTACCACCTGCAGGTGTGTCTGATAATGCACAAAGTGGACAAAGCATGAGTGTGAGTTGTCTCTTCTCAGTGCACTTGACTTCCCTTTCAGAACATACACGCCACTCTTTTCATCCTGTTACATCAATTCTCTTGTCTTAAACTTGGCCTTTTAGAAGTTTGTGGCTCTGGCACATTTTCTGTGCTGACGTGATGCCATTGAGTACATTCACATGAAAAATGATTGCCTGAAGGTTAATTACAGAAAAAAAGGAAGTAATACATTTGGGATATAGCAGTGTCCCAGACTCCATCCTTTTCTAAAATAATCTGTGCCTTATTTATATAATAGATAAATCACTGCTTCTTTGCCTGTGTGCTAGTGAAACTAATTCTTCCTATCTGCTTTTCTGAGAGGATGTTCTACTTCTGTTCAAGGGCTTGCGTAATTCAGAATCATCGCTAATGGGAATACAAGTGAGGGATATGAATGTCTTGTATTCTTCTAGAGCTGCCAGGAGCATGTCACATGGCATTTGATGCCCCTCTTGAGTTGCAGGGGTCTGGAATCAAACCCTTCACAGGGAGTTCAGTTTCACAAAGCAGCATTTGCATTTATAAGAATATGGACATCATGAATTCTTAGGAATAAGTTTCTAGGAGCTGGAACAAAGAGGTTTGGCGTTGAGGGTTCTAAAATGGAAATACTAGAGATAAACTGAGAATATCAAAGGGAGCTTAATTGTTTTTTTCTAAGCACTGGAGGGTAGTAGGCCAGATAATTCTTAGCCCTGTTGTAGGGAAAGTATCAATTGTAGTCTTGTTGAACTAAAAATTTTTTTTATATATATGTAAAAGGAGTGTTGGACAGTATATTTGACAGTATTTTAGCTGGTTTGCTAGTTTAACAAAATGTGATCAATGGCAGTAGATAAATGATGAAGTAAGCTTAAGAGATCCTGACAGTGTATTTATCAATGAAATATTTCAGTCTGATTTAAACTTCAAGGAAAAATCAGATTGGCTGTGTAATGTGGCAGTGATAACTCCAGATATTTTACAGGGTTGGATGCTGTGGTTGACTTAAAAATAGTCTGAAAGTAGAGTGTTTTATTGTACCATTTTGTAGATATATAGTTTTATGGGAGAAATGAAAGGTATCTACCTTAAAGCTATGTATAAAAATGTGCACACACAGAGACTGCTCCATTAAAACGAAGAAAGAAAGAAAAAACAAATCCTCAGATGTTCCTCATTGCTGGTGCTTTATTTTTCTGTAGACATCTGCAGAGCAATTGAGCTCCTGGAAAAATTACAGAGAAGTGGAGAAGTGCCACCACAAAAGCTACAGGCATTGCAAAGGGTCCTTCAGAGTGAATTCTGTAATGCTGTAAGGGAGGTAAGTTAACGTAAGCAGTTACCTTTAGTTAAAACCCAGTATGTTTTACTTTTTCTGTTTTGTGCCCCGTGCAATAATCTGATTTTGCTCTAAGAGCTGAATTTGATTTTCTCCACTTCATAGAACAAGGCTTACTTTTAAAAGTTCAGAAGAAAATAATAATAATTGGGGATAGTGTAGGTGTATTAATAGCTCAGGAGCAAATAACTTTTTAGAGGTTATTTTGAGAGTCTGTCCTTACTGGCAGATAGCAGGCTGTTATCCTCTTGGAATGTAAGAATGGACAAAGTACCAATTGCCTATGTTTCTTTTAAGCCATATCGACATCACCTCAAGGTGGAGCCTTGCACCAGCTCATCTTCATTGCAGTTACTCTGTTAGAGATTTTTAGGTGATTGAATATACCTTGCTGTTGTTTGTGGTGCTACCACTGATAACACCTGGAGTAATGTAAAAGATCTGATTTTAGACACAGGTATCATCTTAATGTCTCCATCCTGTTGAGGGCAGTGTGTTTTATTGCTTAACAAGTCTGAATTGTGAGGTAGATGTGAGGATGTGGGTTAGCCTTCAGGGTACACCTCCTTAGCATTAGTATTCTTTGCCTCTGTGTTTTCAATAGCTTTTTTTTTCCAAAGGTATTCAATTAGTTGCATCAGTTGAAGGAAAAATGGAGATCTTGCGGGAAGGGATGGGTTGTCAGGAGAGCTTTTAATGGTGTTGTGTGCATCCTTATTGAAGAGTTTCACATCAAACTGGACAAGAGAAGGTAGTAATCCATGCCTCCAGTCATGTGCTAGGGCCATAAGCACTTTTGAGTTGATGGTGAGGTCTGGATGCTGTGGAAGGGGGAAGATTGAGGCTGAGGCTTAGGTCTGCATGGGTTAACTAAGCAATAAAGGTATCAAGAGAGTTGTTTCTTTCTAGTGTGGTAGATTGTCACTTGACACCTTGTAGTGAACTGGGGAGCAACTTCTTACTAGAGGTGTGTACTTCTTAAGTTACATGTTTTTACTTTACACCTGGCATTTTGTTAGATTATCTAAGGAGACAAATATCTCTTTCCCCCATGCTTTAACTGTTTTGTCTCTATAGGTGTATGAACATGTATATGAAACCGTGGATATCAGCAGTAGCCCAGAAGTTAGAGCTAATGCAACGGCAAAGGTAAAAGCCAAAATGTAACTTGTATAAACAGTAATTTGTTACTTCAGAAGCAGATTATTATTTAAAATTCAGTAGGATATGTAGATGTCTGATAAAATGGGTAAGCTTAGCAGGTTATTAAAAGGTGTAACCAAAGACTTGATTTTTTTTAAGATTGTTCTATTTTAATTTTATTCTTGGAGTTCTGAATTTTTCAAGCTACTGTCTGTTCCCTAGATACCATTACCTGGTACCTAGAGAATTAATTTCATTTGTCTTCACATTTGGAGATAAAAATACTTTTCCAGTCTGCTCGCTGTGTTTAGCTAAGAGGTCTATATTTAATTTCTTATAAATAGAAAAATACTGTTTCTTGCAGGCCACCGTAGCTGCGTTTGCTGCTAGTGAAGGCCATTCCCATCCCAGAGTGGTTGAACTACCCAAAACTGAAGAAGGTCTTGGATTCAATATTATGGGAGGCAAAGAACAAAATTCTCCAATCTATATCTCTCGTATTATCCCCGGCGGTATAGCTGATAGGCACGGAGGCCTGAAACGTGGAGACCAGCTGCTTTCTGTAAACGGAGTGGTAGGAATTGGTTTCCAGTTTACATAGCAGTAACTACTTGATTCCACTTGGGGGCATACGGAGAATATACATGGCACAAACTCGATGTCATCTTTTTAATCTTGGCAAAATAGTTTCTTTTTGTCCTCGCAAGTGCAACTTGCTTAGGTTTCTGTGCAGTTGTGTGCATTGAGAGTTCTAGGACTATGCTTTGGTTATGTGTTTGACTTGGGAACTGCACTATTTATGTCAGCATTTCGGATTCTGAAGGATTGTATACTTTTAGGTCAAGTATTGTGTTGTGAAATCCATGTTTCATGATGCAGATTTTAATTAATATAATTTTTTGCACCTTCTAAGGTAAGTAATAAATTATGATGTGTTGCCTTAGACTGAGCAGATTCTCGTTATCCCCATAAAAATGCTACTGCATAATGAAAGCTGTAATAAGATTGAACTAAACTACAAGGTGGTGTTGTCTTCAGTTGTGCGATGCTTTTTTCCTTCCACTTAAGTGTACTGACCTTCAAAACCAGAGGCTTTTCACCATGTTTTAAGCAGTACGTGTATTAAGTGGTGTTGTGGATATTTATTTTTTATGAGTATCCTCTTTTAAAGAGTTAGAATACAAAAACCAAAACACAGGGTGGCTGGAAAGAGGAGGCTATGGACAGGCTTTGACTTAAGGCAGCTGCTAGTCAAATGCATGTAAATATTTCTCAAACTAGTGTTTTCATTTGCAGAGAAGCTGTATGATGGCTTAAAATTTTGGGTTTATTGCTACTTCTGCAAACCCAATTGTATTTGAAGACTGAGGGTTAAACTAAACCCTGTACTTTTTAATTCAAGTGGGTTTTTTTTTGACAATTGAAGGAATAGAGGCTAACTGGGTGTCTGTACTCTGGGAATAGTCTGCTAGGGCAGATCTCTGACATACTCAGCTCCTGGCTATTATTTGGGAGTCCAGCTGTCCTTTTCAGGAGATGAAAGAGTGACGTGGATGGCCACAGTGATATAGCCGTCCTTGGCCTAGCCTTCCTGTTAGTTTGAAGCATTAAGTATTGAGGGACAGGTGTAGAGCTCTCTTCAGATGAGGCCTTCCTCACCCGCAGACTCTCCTGAAAGAAGAACCACCATCTAAAACTGAACTAGGTCATCAGGCAGTTTGTGCAGCTAACAATGACTGCGTGTGTGTGCAAGCACATGTATAAATGTGTATTGCTATTGCATGAATACAGTGAGTGATTGCATAAAATGCTTTTGAGAATGCTAATGTAGTCTTAGAAAAAACATCTGATGATGTTTACAGAGGGAATACTGTCATCTTAGTATGTGACAGGCATTTTCTTGTAATTTCTGATTTAATAATTAAAAAAGTTACTGCCAAGACTGCAGTGAATGTGCCTTAAAACAAGTCTGTGTTTTTTTCAGATGGGAGATTTTGAATGTACTCCAGAATTGCAGGCGTGTTGATATAATTAAACGTAGACCTTTACTAATCCTTTATTACTGGTTTTAACCAGAGCAGCCTACACATCCACTTGACTAACACAAATGAAAGCATTCAAATGTGTGTGTTGTCTAAGTCTGATAGAAGAGAAATAACTTGGGTTTTTTTTAACTGTTGTCTTTTTTTCTGTAAGTAACGTTATAGTAACGGGGAAACCCTCCAATCAACAGGTACATCACCTGCCTTCTAGCTTCTAATAGCACCAGTGGGAGGTAGACTTGGGGTAGTCCCATCATTGTGTTTAATAAGTTTGGGAGAAATAAGTTTGGCTGATAAAATGTGTGCTGTGCAGGAATGTATATTTGGATGCAGTTGTTGAGAACTGCAATTTGTAATTAGATAGATCTAGTATAACCCTAATAAATTCAGAGAGTTGTTTAAGGAAAGTATTTTGATTCTGTTCTTACTGTGTTGGGTTAGGTTGTTCTGAATCAATTTAGAGGAAATTAACTTGAAAACCTTGCATTTATGAACAGATATGTGGAGCACTAAGATAAGCAGCATGCCGCATGTTGGCGTCTCCAGTGCAGCACTCGGTGTGCGCTGTTCTGCCCTGTCATAACACAGGAGAACATCAAGAAGGCAGCTATCTTGCAGTGGTCTGCGGCAACTTATTAGGCAGGTAGAGGGTGACTGCAGATTTTAAAGTGCATCCAGAAAGAAGAACAATCTGGAGCTGTAAATAAGCATCCTCCTGAAGTTGTTGTTTAAGTGTCATTTCAGAACTGCCTAATGTTACCCTTGTTTCACTTAGTGGATGTAAGTACAGAATGTGATTGTTCAGCATAAACCTGACCAAAAATTTTGTAGTACTCTATTAATGAGTATATTATCACCTCTTACTGATTTGCTGAAGAATAAATCTTGAACATAGGTGACGTTGTCCTTGTGCAGTCTTCAAACTAGAAAACTTCAGTAATTGATTGTATAGAAATTGTACAAAGAAATGAAAAAAATCTGTTTTCAGTATGTGTCTTTACTAATACTCCATCATTTATGCTTTGCAGAGCGTCGAAGGTGAACACCATGAAAAAGCCGTAGAACTGCTGAAGGCAGCTCAAGGAAAGGTTAAATTAGTTGTGCGATACACACCAAAGGTCCTGGAAGAAATGGAATCGAGATTTGAAAAAATGAGATCCGCAAAACGCAGGCAGCAGAATTAACTTTGAATGCAGTAACTTGAGGAGCAAATATATTCCATTTGCATTTTTATAGTTTGTGACTCAGTTGATCCAATGCCTGGGCTACAAAAGACTCTGTCTTTTTTGTAAAATCACAGAATGATTGAGGTTTGGAAGGACTCCTGGGGATCATCTGGTCCAAGCCCCCTGCTTGGAGGAGGGCTGGCTAGAGCAGGTTGCTCAGGACTGCAAGAGGCTGTGGTTTTAAGCATCTCCAAGGATGGAGACTCCAGAAGATCTCTGAGCAACCTGTTCTAGTGTTTGATCTTCCTGCATTTTCACTTGTGCCCATTGCCTCTTGTCCAGTCACTGGATGCTACTGAGGAGAGTCTGGCGCTTTTTTTTTTTTTTATACTCCTTCCTGTCAGCCCTATGCACGTGTTGGTGAGATCACCCCTGAGCCTTTTCTTCTCTAGGCTAGACAATCCCTGTTCTCTCAGCTTCACCTTGTCTGTCAGGTGCTCCAGTCACTTCATCACCTTCGTGGCCCTTTGCTGGACTCGGCCTTGTAATGCCCATGTCTATGTGCAGGGGGAGCCCAAAACTTTGAACACAGCGCTTGAGTTGTGGCTCATCAGGGCTTAGCAGAGGGGAAGAATTACTTCGCTCACCTTGCTGGCAGTGCTCCTCGTGATTCAGACCGGGAGACTGCTGGGCTGCTTTGCCACAAGGACACATGGCTTATGGTCATCTTGGTATCATTCTCTGCTGGGCTGCTTTGCAGCAGGTTGGCCCCCAGCCTGTACTGGTGTGTGGGGTTATTCCTCTGTGGCATAGGACTTTGCACTTACTTTTGCTGAACTTTGAGAGATCCCCGTTTCTCATTTCTGTAGCCTGCCGAGGTCCCTTTGGCTCGCTGAGAGTGTGCTCTGTCCTGTCACTCCATCCTTGGTGAAAATGTTAACCAGTACAGACCTGTAGGGCCCACCAATAGAGACTAGTATCCAGCAGGACTTTGTGCCACTGATCACAGCAACCCTTAGCAGTTCAGCCATGCTTAAAATGTTCTCAGTCTCCATAGGTTTCATGAATTAAGAGGAATGTGTACTTTTAAAATGGCTTAAGATAACCCTGGAAAAGCATATATTGATATTTTTAGATTTTATTATTTTTTTAGTAAGCCTCTTTCATGTCAGACCTTCAAGCATGAATTGAATGTGCAGGTTTTTCAAAGGCATTTAAGAAGACATACTTGTAAAATTGACATCCCTTTTTTTGTTTTTCCTGTGTCCTTTAGGCGTTCCGTAACATAGAATCTGCAGGGGTTTTTTGCTGAATGGTTTTGAAAAAAAGATTCTTATGTAGCAGTATTTTGGCACTTTTCTTAACAATATGTCGTATATCAGCTACAAAACCTAATCATGATCTACTGTGTAGCTGATAATGATACCAGATTTTGTAATGTTTTGGTGAGTACATGATTTTTACAATTCTGCTAAATTGTAATTCATTATTATGGAAACTGTTACCTCGCCTGTAAATAATTTACAGTTGGTGTTCTCATATAATGATTTTTGTAATACTGACACAAATTTGCAACTGTCATTCCTGTAACTTATTTTGTACTAATTTTAAAGCAGTTAAGGCGGGGATATAATTCTGTATGCAGTTCTGAATTGACTCTCTAGATGTATTTTTATACTCGGAAACAGAAGCTATATTAATGCAGTGCAACAGAATTCCAGATGTTTCCCTAACTTTCTGCTGTTTAAAAGAAATATTCATCTTAATTGTCATACCTCTTGTGTTTTTTTTCTAGTATGTTCTGTTGTAGTCTTATCTACAGACTGACTGTATTGGTCTTGGAATAGTACCTAAATTATTGGTTATTACATGCATAAAAGTAGAATGTTCTAAGGCTTATACGCCAAGTTACCGTGACATGTGAACTTGTCTGGGGTGTTATTACTGACTGCTTCTGACTTGAAGGATTCTTGTTTGTACTGCAGAAGCACTGTACATCACCATTGCTGTAAACTTTCTGTGGAGTGATGCTGTAGCAGTTATAAGGAATCTCCAGCTGGAAGCAACTAATGTCTTATCTCAAGCGTGTTTGATGTGGCATGGTTTTTGTTGTTTGTTGGGAAGAATAATTCTGGACAGAGGTCCTTTTCGTGGAATCTGCCAGGCTTGAGGCTGTACTTGTACAGTTTAGGTTTTGGGGTCTTTTTGATTTGGTTTTTGTTTTTTAAGCTTCACCTTTTGGTATGTATCTAGAATTAATTTGATTGTCTACTGGGTGTTTGTTCACTGGGTGTTTGTATGGCAGCTATGAGTGCATCCTAATTGACTGTTAGAATTTGATTCTTAGAAGCTTAAACTGAAAAGTGCAGTTCTTGCTGCATGGCTAATCCCTAGTCTCACATGAAGCAGTTTATTCATTGTGAAATAATTCAGTATGTGAAAGAAAGGAAAAGGTTAGCGATCCAAAAATGATAGCATGAGATTTGTACTTTGTCAGTTGACCCATTGAAAAAAACAACGTGATTGCTACAGACAGGTGAGAAACGTGATTGCTTTCTGCATGTTTGTAAGCATGGTAAGCCTGCAAAGAGAAATTTGGGTTTCAAAGATACTGATAGTTTCAAAATGCAGTATAGATATTTATCAGCTAGATGACATTGAGCACTGAATTGCTTTGGTTGTGTGTCATGGGCCGCTTTCAAAAGGCCCCATGTTACTGATACAACCATGTTGAATTGTATATTTTTATGGAACAACTAATGTTTAAGGTATTGAGACAAAATCACTAGTTAGACCAATTGTGGATGTGTTTTAATTTAATTGTAAAATAGTAGAGCTCTGGTTTAGAGCTATATATAAATATATATATTAAAAAAGGGTATGGCAATGAGATAGAAATGTGTATTTTAAAATCAGTATCCCTTGTGTTACTGAAACGAGAGGTGTGTTTTGTTACTTTATGGAAATATTTACGCTAGTGCAGCTAGAGGTGCTAAATGCGGTAGCACTTTCATTCTGAGTTGTAGTATTTGGATACAGCTTGTCAGCTACTACAAAACGTATGGAGGTGTATCTGAGCATATAAATTGTATAATAGAGTTTTAAAATTACAACAAAAAATCCATAAACAGGCAACTTATTAATACTCATCTTTACTAGTATGAAAATCCTATACTGTTGTGGAAAGGATGGATTAAAATATGCCAAGAAACTTGATCTCTGTTACTACTGAGCAGTGCCTGTACTGTGTTAACATGCAGTCCCTATACACTTGGCATACTGGAGTGTGCAAAGAGATTTAAGAAGAGGTGTCGTTTCTGCAGATACTTCTGCACCTGTTGCTGCTGTGAGGGATCTTTGGGTTCTGTCAACAGAAAAATAAAAGTTAAATTTTGCATGCGTTGTGTTTGTGCCTTTTTCTTCTGACTTCCCGTTCTGAGCACTTCTTTCAGACTGCTGTAATTGGGTCTTCATAATCTCTAGGGCTCAATATAAACACCCTGCATGTGTGTGGGTGTCCAAAGAGGAAAATTTCAAGCTGTTATTAGTTTGTTCTCCTGGTTGCTTATGGATTTTTCCTTTCCTACCTCAATGTTGGAGAAGAAAATGGGAATGCTCTCAAGTACCTATAATACCTTGGGCCTCCTGCATTTTTGAGACCTCCGTAGTCTCAGCTGCATAAACTCAAGTGATGCATTAGCATAAGGCTTGCAACATTGAAGCAAAGACTGAAGTTAATGTCATTTCATAGCTTAAAAAGCTGCAGTTCATCAGTGTCATGTTTTTCATTGCAATTACTGGCTTAACTGAATTTAAAATAACTGAAAAAATCGGTGGAACATCCTTAATTTCTGACTTACGTTTTCAATTGTGATCTAGCAGTCGATATCCAAACAAGCTTAGTGCCCTAAGCTAGCAGAAAACATGAATTGTGTTGTCAGGTTTTGTTGAGTCCATTTCCGTTGACATAAGTGAACTCAAAAAGTTCAAAGGTAGTCATTCAAAAATCCATTTGTGCATGGTCAAGGTATTGCACTGGTACAAGAAGAGGGTGAGAACCATGGAAGGTAGGCAAACTGGTTGAAATTACAGGGGAGCATGAGATATACAGAGCAGTTAGTAGCAGGGTTTTTGATTCTTTGTCCTGTAAAATCCTGATTTGAAGCTGGTTTAAGAGAAAAGCTACGGTTGCCATGTTCACTTTTATAGGGAAGCTGTCCTTTGCCTGGAGAGTCTGAGGCTAAGACAGCGCACTCAAAAAAGACATCTGAGATTCAGGAGTGTGCCTCAGGATAAAATGGTAGCTAATTGTAGCTGTTAAAAAAACCAAACCCCCAATCAAGAAAACGGCAACCGAAGTTCCAGGGAAGCCTTTTAAAATTGAGTTAGCTTTGAAGTTCTGGTGAGCTACTGTTACTTGTTGATTTAGAGGCATGTCTTGGGTCTGGAGTAACAAAATCATGAGAAGTAAAACAAACTTTGCATCCCTCACCTTTGGTTGATTGGTTGAAGTAAATTGGGTATTTTATCAGTAATAAATGCTTTAAAGGTTTAAAATCGGACACCTGCTAATCATTTTTTCCCCACTCCTCAAAGGAAAATGAAGAACCCTTGTTGTAAGACTTTGAGAAACTGGGTGTATTAATTCCAAACCAAACAATCCTTGGGTATCTGTATAACCCTTGTTTCTTGTTTAATTGTATAGTTCAATGTATTGATAAATCTTGCCTGTATAGAAAGGCTTCTGTTAATATGGAAGCTGAAGTAAGATGGATATGTTGCAGTAGTGCTGGGTAATCATATTCAGTTTTATAAAACCTTACATTGCAGTTGTGTCCTATAGAGAGATGGTGATACTTAGTCATTTTCTCCCTCTAGAGTAAATTTCCTTCCTCTCATTCAACAGTTGTTTTGGGTTTGGGGATTTTTTTAATAATATATTAGTATATTTTCCTAGCTGGTAATCTGATTTGGTAGCATGGAAGGCAAAAGTGGAATCATAGAATGACTAGAGTTGGGAGGGACCTTAAAGATCATCTCATTTCACCCCCTGTGCATGTTGATCTAAGTTGTCCAGGTTTTTGTATGAAGTTACTGGATTTTTTTTCCATTCTGCGGTATCTTTTAGGCAGCTCAGACACACATTCTTCCATGTTTTATTTCTGATTTCTCCTTGCCTATATAGAAAATAGATTTGTAAAGGTGAGAAAAACCCTGAAATGCCCCAATAATGCAATCAAGTCGTCGTCTTCCCGAACAGTGCAAGACTTGAAATGTGTACTTCTAAAGGTAAGTAAAACCACATCTACCTGGCTCTTATCTAATCGTGGCTCTGCTTTTCTGCCCAAGCAGTACAGTAGCATTGTCTGAATCAAATCTAATCTGTGCTGGAGACTGGATGGCTGACAGCAGGAAAATAAGTCGTTGGGCCTTTCACCTACTTCAAGGGGCTGTAAGTAAAAGGTAAAAGTTAGTAATTTATTGTATTACTGGCATTGCAGCAACCCCTAGAAGTCCCGGGTTTGAACCAGGATCCTATTGTGTTTTGCATTGTACAAACACAGAACAAATAGTTTGGCTCCAGAGAGCCTCAATCTATTGCTAAGAAATTGTAGGGTTTGGGGTTGGTATTGTAATAGAAGTGTTTCTGAGAAGTGTGTGTGTGGGAAATACAGGAGGAAATTAAATAAGGCTTTTTTGCAGTTTCCTCTGCAATTTGGGGCCAATTTAACATTTTTTTTTTCCTGAGGGGTACAAAAGTGAGCCTCAGCACAAGTGGGCAGCTTGAGATGCAAGTACGTATACATACTAAAACCTATTTTTTGCCAGGCTCCTGACTAATCTTACTGAAGTGGAGAGCCTGCAGTTGTCGTGCGTTTTTTCCAATCATCTCCATGATAAATGTGGAGTATCTAAGAAATGGTATTTGTGCTGCTGTTTTCTGAAAGTATTAAATGTGGGTAACGTGTCTGAGCTGCTGCTGGCGTTAGATGTGGAGCACACTGCAATCAAGCCGTAGAGCAGCTTTAGAGAAACGTGAGGATGTATTCAAATGACATACCAAGAGTAATTCTAATTAGATAAGCAGAAAGCAACTAGATAAGTAATAAAATAAATGGATCATGATGGTAAAGGATTGCAGTTTCTTATGAAAAGTGAGGGTTGTCTTTGAAGTTTCTATCATTTATTAAGCATTGCCAAATAAATTTGTTGCTTTGTCCTCCGTGTCCCCTGAAGTTTTCATGTTAATTTCCATATCCTGTCTGGCATGCTAAGCACTGTATCATGTTGTTAGGTCAGTCTTGGTACAGTGGCCAGTGGCTCTGTGGCTCTATGGCTCAGATAGCAATCCATCAGTGGCTGGTTTTGTGGTTTGCTCTGCTCCACCAAAAGTATCTTTGAGAAGCACCTGGCCCCTTGGAAAGCATCAGCCTTTCCACAGTGGAAATGGATGGTGTGACCTTGAGCCTTGGTTGTGATTTCAGAACTTGAAGGCTTTTTCAGTTTTTATATACCTTTCTTAACATAATGACAGAGAAGACAACATAAAATTATTTCCAGGGATGAGTTGGCTGCCTCCAAGCGAGCCGATCCCTGAGGTGGAGAAATGCTCGTGGCTTCGCAAGGATTTATTTGTCTGCATCTTGTTCAGTGGCATACACCCCATCTGCAAATACTGAAGGCAGGCTTTGGGTTAAGCCTGGCTTCAGTATTTGCTAGAGGAGTTTCACCTGGCAGAAGAACCGTAAGAACCTGCCTTCTGCGAGTCAGAAGCAGGGCTGTTCTCCATAGTGCTCTGGCAGTCGCAGCCCTTCAGTTTGTTCTGCAGGTGCAGTGGGTTTTGCTTTAACTTCACACTTGAAAACAAAACTAGAACCTCTCTGCATGGCAAGCCAGACAGAAATGATGGGAAATTACTTCATGCATGGTGAGCAAAAAAGACAATGATAAAAAATTGTCAGGGAGGATAAGATAAGGTAAGAGAGGCTCAAAATATCTAGTGTTTGCTTATGCCCCAAATTTTGACGGTAGCTTAGTATCTGATAGTTCAACTTGATGATAAGTCAGAATTACTTAGCAGTTCCCTTCCTCCCCTCCAAGATACAAGCTACTTTAAATCAGGCTGGGATCTCTCAGTTACTCTAGTAATATGGACTGCCAGAGCCTGTTGAGTCAGTTGCCTTGTAACTGTAAGGGCTCTTCAAAAAGACAATCTGAAGTCAATCCTACAGAAACCAAGGTGCCTACAGATTAGTGATGTTTATACTTCTTAAAAATAGGAACACAAAATCTCTACTACTGCAGCATCTGAGTAAGAACTGTGCAGACAAAGAATTAGACAGTGATGAGGAGTTGCATGCTACAACAAACGAAACCCATTGCTTCTATTTAAGTCTCCATGTAAAGGAAGAAATCAGTCTTGTGGGTGGCCTAGTCATCTCAGAGAACATACCAAAATAAGGTATCCAACCTTATTCTGTATTCCCTCAGTCTTCACCAGGGGTATTCTCATATCTATGACTTAAAAAGAAATCATTTGTTAGCACTGCACTGAAAATTGTTTGTGACCAAGTGATTGCATTATGATTAATTGCTCCCTTATAAGCTCACATGTATTGCTCCATATGTATTTCTTTTCCCAGAGCGTTTGGGTTATGCTGTAGTGGTAATAGCTAATATATCAAATCAAGTTTTCTTTGATAAAAAAATGAAAATAATTTTATTAATTCTAACACAGGAGCTTTAATAATATTTTCCTAAACAGCTTATGACTGCGGGCACATTCTGGGAGTAATTTATCATTGAAGTTAAGTTTACTCCTTTACATTACTTGGGCTTTACTGTAATTCCTCAAAACAGGATTTAAGTAGGATTTAAAGCTACATAATCCTTAAGCTGGTCCTCTGCGAAGGCAGATTTAGCCCTTAAAGCACTGCTTCATTTAAGTTTTTTATTTCCTAGTATAATATCTTGCCTTAAATTTTATACTGCTCAGTGCTTTGGTGGCATATAAAAAAGTTGAAACTACGCTGTGTGGCTTAAAATAAAACTCCTGTTGTTTCCTGGGGAGGATTTTGGGAAGGGGGTGTTAATAGGGCCCTTTCTCTGCCTCTTGAGTGTGCTGGGTAAGCCCAGCTAGACCCTGCCTGCCCCTGCCTGCCCCTGCCTGCCCCTGCCTGCCCCTGCCTGCCCCTGCCTGCCCCTGCCTGCCCCTGCCTGCCTTCTTGTGTTTTTTCAGCTGACCACCTACCCTGAAATATGCTAAAATGCACAAAATACCTATCAGTGGATATGGATGTTGCCTTTTCTGCAGTTGAATTAGTGGGTAGGTTTGGCTTTGAGCTATTATGCTTTGTTCTTGCAGGGTGTTTCCGTACTCAGCTCTTAATAACAGTGGCTCTGTGTCCACTGCATTTCTTGTACTTCTCTGATTTTATGATGCTACTTCTTTGGGACCCCTTCCCTGCAAAGCATTTGCTCATCATATATAAACACCCAGTCATGAGCTGATCTCAGTTTGGCTGTTGTTTGATTTATTTTAATGTTAGAATTATGTCATGCTAGAATGTGTGTCAAAAATCTTGATTTAATGTGCTTGTAATTAATATTTTGTAGGGGAAAATTAACCTTGGGTTAGAGTGCTATGATAAAATTAATCTGTTATGTTATGATGCTATTACATTAAAGTGGGAACTCTTCTCCCTTTTTTTCCAAGGTGAATACTTAGTACTGGAGAATATCCAGAGCTAATTCTAGACAGCTGAGGAGCTGACACTAGGCTAAAAGAACTCAAGCAAACAGAAAAACAGCAAGCCCCGCACTGCTGTGGGCTCTCCTCTCTTCTGACTTTGCTCTACCAGATTTATTGAAGGTGTTGAAATAAGCTGCCTGATGTTATCCTCTCATACTTACAGTGTAAGGTCCCTTTTCTGTTCACAGCCCAGCCTACTGCATTCCAGAGGCAGCTTCTGGGTTAACTGAGCAAGGATAGACTGCAAAATACATTACGCACTGGACCACGTAAGTAATTCATATACAGGAATAGTGCAGAGGCACTGCACCATTGGAAGTTTACCTATTGTTTACGTATAAAGAATGTTTAATTATGAGCATTTTTAAAATTAATTTTCTCTCTTGTTTTTATTCAATATTTAAGTTGTGTATTTGTTTACTCTCCAAGTGCTGGCTTTGAACGCTGGATGATGGTGGTCTTGCTTGTCTTGATTAGGTTTTTTTGTGTTACAGAGGTGTAAAATACATATTGACAAAGTAATTTTCTGGGCGACCCTTTAACCCTACCAAATAATTCTCAGTTTTTTTCAGTCTAACTCCTGAAGTCTGAAATCATACCTGCTACACCAAAGTTTGGATCTTTACCTTCATTTTCTTAACAAAACTCTGAACTTAGTTTAGCCTCTGTTTTTCATTTGATGCTTGTTTCCTGAAGTGGTTTTCAGTTCTACTTCAATTGAGTAAAAGCCCCAGCCTATTTTCTGGAAAGGAGTATACTTCAATTTTTAAGAGAACCTGCTTTGTCAGTGCAGATATTCCAGACATTGTGCTTTCTCTCCTCATAGCAGCTCCATGTGATGCTCTCTGACATAACGTTAATTTCCTGGGAACTGAAATTAAAGTGTTAGTTGAATTTCTAGCAGTACAAGGCTCAAATAGCAGCAGCAGCAGCTTTTGCTGATGATGCTTGGGTACAGTAGGGTTTGGATATATCTCTCAGCTCTATCTCTAGCCTATTGGAGTGTAAACCTTGGGTTTTTTATCACTAGATAGCGATAAATTAAAATTAAAGCTGCTCTAAACTGTATGTGTTTATGTTTTCATAGCAGGGATGGAGCAGCTCATGGTGAAGGACCTGTACCCTGACAATGTCTTACCCCAGTGTGTAGATGGAAAACTCCATGTGCATCCCCTTGGTTGGCTCTTCAGTTTAGCTCTGACAGTCAGTTGCTGAAGGTGAAAAAGCTGGTGCTGGTTTTGCCTGTGTCAAGTCATGGACAGAATCATTTTTCCCAAGACTCAGTGTTAGTCTTTACCTCCCTCTGCCAGCCTTTTCCCCCCTTTGGACCAATATTAGCATGATCTATAGCAATATCTGCATAAATCTGACTTAAATCAGCCCTGCTTCAATGGCTTCAGTTGGCAAAAGCAATGTTGGAGAAGGAAAATCTTAGAATGATGTGCTGGTCCAGTACTGGTGAGCTGCCTGTTTTATAAAGTCTAATCATTTCTTGCAGCGAAACAAATCATGACTATGAGCTTTACATTCTCATTCCCCTCAAGTCAGCTTTGAGGAGTTCTGCTGCTCCAGTCACAGTTCAAACTGTATTTATTTCTCTGTGTGTTTCAGGTCTTCATCTGTATGCTCTTTCACACTGAACTCACATCAAATCCAAACAAATTGTGTCTTGGAAGTGGGACTGTTGTCAGACTTTTGTCAGAAATTATTATATTGCTGGACAGTTTTGTGGCAATAGCAGAAAAAATCCAGTGTCCAGGTTTTCTGTAATTTTCCCATGCATTTTTGAAGCTTTCCTAGTGTCTCTTCAGCAAATGCTTGACGAAAATTTCACAGACACCTACCTAATCTAAATCCTGAAGATCTCATGCAGCAATAGGCTAGTTTATAGTCCTTTCCAGTTTCCCTGAAGAAGAGCAGAATGTGGTTTCTCCACAGCTCAAAGTGAATCTTCCATTTCTCTTTTTTTCTTTAATTGACTTGGATGTCAGATCCTCATCTCCCTCACCTGGTTTAAAAGAGGATTTTTTTCTCTCCTTTGTTTTGTTTTTGTTTTTGTTTTTTTGTTTTGGTTTGTTTTGGTTTTTTCTATGGAACATTTGTTTCTTTTTAAACACGCTGTATTTTGGAGGATGCTTCTTGGAATTTGTGGCGTTGAGGATTGTTTTAGACTAGGTTTCTAAACTAAGATCATTTCAAAGTCCATGGGTACAATTTTTAACTAAATAGGTCGTTTAATAAAATGCACCCATAATGTTTTTTAGCTGAAAAATACCTCAGCATATAGATATTTGTTACATAAACAAACTAGATTTGCAATAAACAATAAGGTTTTCCTTATAAAGGAAAATAAACCAAATAAATGCCTGGAAACTGGTGGCTGCATAAGGAGAGAAAGGTGGGCTGTTGATGGAGAGCAATGCTTGAACAGTACTAGCAAGGGAGAGGCAGAGAGTGGTTCATTGACCAGAACAAGTTATGGACTAACTGGAAGCAGCAAAGTAGTATCATCTGATTGGAAAGAACAAATGGATTGCTTCTAGGACAGGAGTTTGGAAGATGGAGACTTGAGATAGCTCCACTAAGGAAAAAAATACCTGAAGCCAGGCTGGGAAAAGGAATGGAAAGACTCAATCCTTGCCTGGTGTCAAAAGGAAAAATGAAACTATTCCAGTGTTTTCAAAGGATGAAAAAAGTGCTTTGCTACTCTGTTTTTACTAGAAATCATTTGTCCTTGTTTTTTCCAGCAGAGAAGTTCTGTAGGTGTTGCAGGTCACCGCTGCTGCAGTACAAAGTATGCTCCGTGCTCCTGTTCATCTTCCCAACACCATGCAGGCACTGACGGCCATTTCTGCTCCCATTATCTTTGGTTAGTCAAGTGAGACTGTTTACAGAGTAAGTATAAGCACTGATGTTTTTCTTTGCCAGTCGTGGTGGGGGGACGAGGTCACTTTGCTTACCTGGATTGGTTTGGGTCTGCTTGTGGAACTATGGCTAGAAAATAATTCCTTTTAATTATTTTTTCCCTGTTCTGGTTGCTGCTTCTCCATCGCTGTCCCTGAACACAGACACAGAAACAGTGACACGAATGTGCAATGTTTTTAGCCTCAGGGGCTGTCAGAACAACACAGTTTTGACATGTTTCAGCTGACAAGACCAACCAGGGAGAAGGACAGGAGATCATCATATGTGTCTATATATGTATGGCAGAGCCTTATCATACATTGGTAAATTCAGTTTTGATGAGAACCTTGTACTGCTTACTAGGTATAGGACAAGCACACAGAAAGTTATTAAAATGACCTTATTTTTGCAGTGATGAATGATGAAGTTCATACAAAATCAGTGCATCGGGAACAGGATTCTCAGTATGGAAGAGAATAATATTTTCAGTAACTAGGGAAAAAAATGTTAACATTTTTAGAAGGGAATTAACCATTGAAAAATGATGAGAAATATAGGAGGTGAAGGTTTTGTCTGGAAGATCTATGTTTCTAGTGTCCATGGTGTGTACTCTACCATCTTGAGCACAGATGATATTCAATCTTCAGCTCTTTACATGCCTGATTTTGAAATGTCACCAAGTGAACACCTTGAAGCTGATGCCATTCTCCTTTTCCTCCACCTCAAGTAGCTCAGGGAAGGTGAGATTAGCGCAGACCTCAGCCCAGTATGGAGAGTCTCCTCTGCAATGTCCATGGTGGTGAGGGCAGCCCCTGGTAAGGTTAAGGTGTAGGGGACCTTCAGCTCCTGACCCCCCACCCACCGCGACATAGATCAGAGCACCGGTGATGAGCTAGAGTTGCTGTGAACACTGCCTCTTTGCTTCCTGGTTTGGATGCAATTACAGCAACTTGAAGTCCGTGCCAGTGTGCCATGTGTTGCACAGCTGTTCTTGCTCTGGATTGAGGTTCAGTCATTGTTGCAAATCTGCTCTTGGGTTTGAGGCAGTCAGTGGAGCTAGGTGCACACAGGGTGATGCTGTTGGACTCATTTGCTGGCCCATCCCTGGCAGCGTTCAAGGCCAGGTTGGACAGGGCTTGGAGCAACCTAGTCTACTGAAAGGTGTCCCTGCTCAGCAGGGGGTTTGAAACTAGGGGGAACTTTAAGGTCCTTTCAAACTCAAACAATTCTGTGGTTCTGTGGTTCTATGTTTTTCCTGCTACAGTGGAAGCAGGTTGTCAGTCACTTCCCAGTTTCTGCGCTCCTTCATCGCCAATCCACAAAATGAACAGCATGGTACCTATGTAGCAGCAGAAGGGCTTAGGAAAGCTTGGATCTTTCATGGGGTCTCTGGGACTTGTGCTGTTTGGGTTGGGTTGTGCAGCCACCTGCCTGGCTGTGACTCAGGCTGCACCCAGGGGCTGTGCCAATGGCAGAACCGGGGAGGCAGCTCTCCAGGTGATTTCAGAGCATCACAAGCAGACATGTAAAATACATGGTGTGAGTGTCTGCCACTGGGGCAGGCTCTGGTGCCATCACAGTGCTAGCTTCAGCCAGGTCTGTCACTTCAGAGCCTGTTACAGGGTCTGGACCAGAGAGAGCCAACAGTGAGAATGCCCAGCTGGTTGTGGACTGAGTGCTGCTGCTGTGACACCCCCAGTAAGACACAGTGTGTGGAGCATAGGAAAGACGAGTTGAACACGTGGCTTACTGCTGGTGGTGGCTCTAGATAAGAAACATCCAAAGTAAAAATAGAGGATTCTAACCCCAAGGGTAAATGGGTTTTCGGATTTGTTTGTTTGCTTGTTTTAAGGCAATAAAGAGAAGAGGACATAGGCTGGCCCCTGGCGTAAGTGTGGTTACAACACAGACCTGTCATCAAAGCCAGACACCATCTGTGGGGAGTTGTGTGCCTGGGAAGCAGTTCTTTCAATGCAAAACTTTTTTGTGATGTGTTTTTTACAAATTCCTTCTTACCTAGGTCTAGTAGTCGGAGAGCTGCACGGCGCCACATCCCTGCTCACGGGGATGGAGGTGCGGTGCCAGTTAGCCTCCTATTATACCAGGCCCAGGAGCCGACTGCTGGCTGTCACCTCCCGCGGGGCGCAAGTCGGGAAACGGTTCATGCCGGCACTTGGCGGCGCTGGGTGGGGTGCGGGACCGGTGTTTTCCTGCAGCACAGGGACAGCCTGGCCCCACGGCTGCTGAGGTCCTTCTGTCACGTTTGCGGAGCCCGGAGCCACCCGGACGGGCACCGGGATGGGGAGTCCAGGGCCGTCCCGGGGTTTGCAGCGACTCCCGCTGAGCGTCAGGGAGGGGCGCGGCAGGAGCGCGTAGGGGCGGGGCCTCTGCTGATGGGTATTCCCGCGCCCATTGGCTGTTACCAGGCTCTGCTTTGCATATTAAAGAGGTCTGAGCCAATCGGGTGGCGGGGGTGGTTGCTTCATTAGCATACGCATCTCTGTGCTGGGCGCAGAGCGGCCGCTGTCGCGGCTCGTAGCGAACGAGCTTGGGTTGGGGCGGGCGGCGCGCAGCAGCCCCGTCGCAGGCAGCTCCGCCGCGGGGCCCGGGCCCGGGGCGCACGGCAGCCGGCGCGCTCCCTGGGGACCGCCCCCCGCCGGCAGCGGCGCGGGCTGAGCCGGCCATGGCCGCCGCCGCGCGGAACCTGCTGGACTGAGATGAGCAGCGGCGGCGGGCGTTGGATGGGGCGGGCGGGCGGCGGAGGGCTGGCTTCCCGGGCGCGCCGCTGAGGTGGCCCCAGCGCCGCGCCGGCCGGAGGCGTCTTTTTATTTTTACCTTTTGTTGTGATTGTTGTTGTTGTTTTTAAACCTCTCGTTTTTCTCCGCCCGCCGGTGGCGGGGCTCGGTGTGCGGAGGGCGGCGGGCCGAGACGGCGGTCGGCGGGGGCCGGCGATGCGGTGCCTCGCTCTGCTCGGCCTCGTCGCCTGGGGCCTGGGGAGCTGGGCCGGGCCCAGCGGCGGGGCGTCCCCCCCGCCCTGCCCGGCCTCCTGCAGCTGCGACGGTGACCGCGGCGTGGACTGCTCCGGGCGGGGTCTAGCCGCCGTGCCCCCGGGACTCAGCGCCTTCACGCACGCCCTGTGAGTCGGGGCGGGGGAGGGGGCCGGGGCGGGCGCGTGCTTTGTCCCCCTTTATTTACTCCCCCTATAACCGTGTGTTTACGTATGTGTTGCTGCTGCGGGTATAACACGGCCGCCACCGCTGCCGCCGCGCTCCCCTCCTGCCCGGCCTGCGGGGGGCGGCCTGTGGGCAGCGGGGGGACCCGCTGAGCAGGTCGCAGGGGCAGGTGAGGGCGGCGGGGCCTGTTGTGGCGCTTGGGCCCGGGCGCTGCCCCGCGGGGGCCCGGCCTGGCCTCTCGGAGGTTTAAAAGGCTGGGAAGGTTGGCGAGGGGAGCCTGTGGCGGCAGAGGGGAAACTCCCGTAAGGTTCGATGGGCTCCTGGTGCCGTCCTAAGGCAGGGGAGCCGCTTCCTGCACGTGTGTGTGTGTGCACTTCTGTGCTATGCCCTCGCGCTGCAGCGCCTTTCTCTCCAGTTTTCTCCAAAAACCAGCTCCCAGGCTAGCTGATCTTCTCCCCAAAGTCAAGGCGTTTCCAGCCCTCAGCATGCGTGAATCAGTTAAATAAGGATGCCTTTGCTGTTACAAAACCTCCCGGTGTATGTGCACAGCTGAACTTTGGAAAAAACCCCAGCGTAAACAAGCTTCGGGAGCTTTGTTGAGTTTTCTTTGTGGATAGGTTAAAACACAAACTCCTAAAACCCTTTTTCCAGTATCCTGTGATGATACCGTAAAGCAGGCACAATCTGGTGGATCTTGCATTGAGTTTTGGTAACTTCAATAATAACGATTTTAATTGACGAATGAACGCTGTTTTGTAGAGACATGACCTGAGAGGGATTTGCAGCTTTCAATATGGTAGCTTTGCCAATCCACAAACCTGTTAAGTTTCACAATAAAACCTGTCAGTCTTGCCCTGCTTCTCAGCAAAGATTTGGAGCGAGGTCTTGTATGGGCCAGTGGTCAGGTCTGTTATTGCTAAAGCTTTACAGCATACAGCACAGAGTGCACCCCGGCAAGTGACAGCACATGGGTTTACATCGGTAGTGAGCTGCCGTGTTGTCAAAATACAGCAGTGGTGTATGCCTACGAAAATGTCACTTTTTTTTCCCCTACCCCCTCTTTGTTTGCCTACACTTAATATGCAAAGAGAGTCTGATTCTTAGTTACTGGATGTTTTGTTTACTGAGCAGGTTTCCAATTTCTCCTACCTGTTTGCATTTTTTTTTTTCTCTTTTAGTTGTTCAAGCTGGGTGGAGAAAGGTTACTGAGCCTTTTGCTTGTGTAGTACCTGATGAATGGCAAAAGTTACAGGTCTTGGTTGTTATCTATGCTGAAATACTTCGTTCCGTTCTGTGCCTGTGCTGTGTTGTTGGGAGCTGGCTTCGTGGTGGTTTTTCTGTGGCAGAAATGGTGTTTTGTGAGTGTGTGGGTAGGGAGTTGGGAGCTGATGTCGCAAAGCCTTGGATTCGCTGGTAAATTGTCTTCTCTTCACAGACAAAACAGGAAAGTTACCCAATTTCATCAAGTACTTGAAGCCTATCTGGTAAAAGCTGCATTAAAGTGCCAGGTTTTGTGGCTACTGTGTTGTCTGGCTGTCTTGTAAAATGGGCTCGGTACATCTCTGTGTGCCTGCAACATGGCATTCTTTGTCTAATGGTACAAGTTGTCATAGCCAGCACCCATTAGAGATAAGGTCGCTGAAGAGTGTCAGTTTGAAAGTTCCAGGTAAATTTCCCAATGCCAGCTGAAGGCTTTTGGTAAGAGGCAATCTTCCTATACTTTAGCGTATTCTGTGATGGGTTTGTGTTGCTGTTGGTTTTATGCCCCTTAAACCTGAGCAGAAACTTTCTAGCTGTCTTGTTCTGTGGCAGTAAAGGAAACTGTTGGTCCCTGCTTGTGTTGAGTTCTGTTCCCTTGTTTACAGAAGGAAAAAAAAAGGGTGACTTCTTGGCACTTCTATGCTTGAATAGTCTCTGTTGTAGCAAAGCTGCTGGAAGTTTAGGATACGTAGAAAACAGTTTTGTAGGCAATAAAAAGCTCATTTCAGACCTGTTTGGCCTGGATAACATACAGTTTTGCCAGAGAAGCTGAGCTGGCTTGTGAGGAGGGGCAAAAAAGAAAGAAAATAACATAGCCCCCCCCCCCCCCCCCCCCCCCCCCCCCCCCCCCCCCACTGCTGCCTCCTAGTAGGTGTCGTGCGGTTGGGGAATGGCAGTCTTCTATTGGGTTGCTTGTGCGTGTTTTAGCGGCCACCACACTAACAAC